>ML334185.1:0-33307 GCA_005239505.1 Nicotiana paniculata
GTTAATTGATGGCCATTCAATTAACTACAATAAGAACGTAGTTGAACAAATAGAGATTAATCAGCCCATTGGAACTCTATTAATAACACAATAAGTTCATCCTCCAACGGGTTTTACCAAAACCCTAGATTAAAGAAGTTACCTAAACATGTTCAAAAGAATCAATTCTAAAATAACTTGCATAATGAAACTACAAAGTAATGAAGAAAATCTGTACAAATTGATGTCTTGNGCCCCCCTAACGCCAGGGGATGCCTGGCTTTAGGGGCCAAACCACCCCCTAACGCCAGGGGCTGCCTGGCTTTAGTGGCCAAACGCCTGGCTATCGCCCGAGTGTTTCCTCTTCGACCCTTAAGCGTATTTTCGACGTATTTGCATCTCTTTAGCTCCTTTTCCATCTCCACTTCACCTACACATGAAATAAACTCCATTAAGCACATAAAAAAGTGTATTTTTATCATTAACGCACATAAAATGTAAAGCATATAACATATT
This sequence comes from Nicotiana paniculata, assembly GCA_005239505.1. Taxonomy (NCBI): domain Eukaryota; kingdom Viridiplantae; phylum Streptophyta; class Magnoliopsida; order Solanales; family Solanaceae; genus Nicotiana; species Nicotiana paniculata. Next base: position 496 of record ML334185.1, read on the forward strand.
AAACCATGCATTCAAGCCTCGCATCACCTTGTTATGCATTGAAAAAGGTGCCAAAAAATAAAGGGGTACTCCTCCTAGAGGAGTTTTAACCGTGTTACAAGTCTAAATAAGGTAAAAATCTTTTTCTTCCCTCTCTCCCATGATGATATGATCGTAGCCAATATCGAGCGTGATTCACGCTGCAATACCCGCCATCAGATATTTCGGTTCCCTGTTTGTCTCCTTTAACCGCCTTTACTTTACCCTCAATTCTTCATCTTACCGGAGCTTAACTCTCTTCGAGTTCGGCCATGCTCGAGACCCGTTGTATCATTCGTCCGCTCCTGGTTCCGATATGTGGATATCTTCGGTCTCACTCAAACGAGTAACAGCCTAACAGGTAACGTTTTTCCTTATTTCACCACGGAAAATTAGGGATAACTCTATCCTCGATTTTAACCGTATACACAAGTTATACTTATTAGATAATCATCCTTAACAACTCTAATTGTTTACTAACACAGACACCATCCCTTCTTTTATTGTACGAAAGGTAGCTAGTCATTGTACGCAAATGCACATCTTTTATATATATATATATCATCCCACGCAATTAAAATCTTAATTTTTTTTATTAGCTAAAATATCTGCATTTCGTAGTTTGATGACGAGGGTAGACAGCATAGTTTCCTGTTTGACCATCCTTTATCCCAAACAACATGTACCTGAAATTGAAGAGAAGACCTTTTTAGTTGGCAATTCATTTCACGATATTTAATTTGTTGGTTTGATATTTTTTGTTCTTTCCACTGTTAAATCTAAGAATTTGAAACGACGAATTTCGAGTTTACTTTCAACATACAGCATAAAATTTGCTGCCAACGAAAGGAGCCAATAGGGGTGGCAAAATGGTCAAAAGAAAACGGTTAGTCACCCATATTATTCATTAAAAAATGGGTTGGATAATGAATTTTTTAAAAACGGATCAAATATGGATAAGAACCATATTATCCATTTAGAAAATGGCTAAATGGATAACAAATGAGTCTAACTTTTATATTTGTAAAGCTTCAAATTAGGGGTTCCTCAAGTTAAGGAGACTAAGAATTCTCTCAAAAGTAATCATATGCAAGAAATTGTGGCTAATATTGTTACCTATATTATCCGCCCTTTAATCCGTTTTTTATCCGTATTAAATATCAGTCGGGTCGGATAATTGATCTATTTTTTCATCAACTATTTTGACCCGAACCATATCCGACCCGACCAGTACGTTTGCGACTCCTAGGAACCAATAATGAGCGGTGTTGCTGAAGTGAAGAAGTACTAAAAGTGCTGGCTTTTGCTAGTTCGTCCTTTCACCAGTTCTCAGACGGAACCTTAATCCACCATTCAGGTGTTTCCATTGACTTTTTGTGTAATGGATTTAACTTATTTGCAGACAGGTTAATAAAAATTCCATACTACCAAACCAATGCAATTTACTCTAATATATGGAGTTACTTAGTATTATTTTTTAGATTAGTAATTACATTAATTATGAGTAGTCCCTTGTACTTACGTCTAATTACTAACATGATAATGTAAAAGTGTAGAAGTAAAACACACTGTCAAATATAATGTCCTTTTCATTTAGTCCCTGTAGCATAAAAAAGTGGCATGATTCTGCACTGTCTTTATATTTAATTAAGGCTCACCATGTTTGACTTCAATATTATTGAGAAAATGTCATCGCCTAATTTAAAACGACAGTTAGCCTGTTTTTTTCAATTATACACCTCACATTCGAAATTTTTGTATGATAAACTAAACCAGATGTCCAATCTAAATGTTGGGTTTATTGCTACCATGTTTTCGATTTTGGGCTTTTATTAGGCCCAGAAGGCCCCTTCAGAATTCGTTCTTGGGCCCAATAGATGTTGGCAATTTGTATTCCTAGGTTCGTACGTCTATTAACTTTCCACCTTTTTCTTTTTCAATTTCTACCTTTAGTAGCATATATATATATTCTCATAGTAAGGAAATGTCCAAATGGCAAATAATGGAGACTTGACTTCCGCTTTTTCTTTGCTAAAATTAATATAAGGCTTAATGTAGATGACCAAGTCTTTGGCCATTGCTCTTCAAAAAGGCATCGAAGATGAACGTGAACTACATCTTTTCTGTTATTAAAAACTTACTCTTCCTTAAAAGAAGTCTTTACTTACTTTGTCCTTCTTCTTTTCTCCAAGTCAAAACAATACCAGATTACCTAAGATTCTTCATGATAACATGGTCACAGCCTTAATTATCAGACGATTTCTGGAACCCGTTAAAGCAGTTAATAGTTTGAAACTCCAAAACAAAACAAAACAAAAGTAAATTCAAGCTTTTATCCTATGTTACATATATAGAACAGTTTGTTCTTAAGAGTCAAACGATTGCATAGTACGTACTTGACTACTATGTTATACTCCTTTTTAAACTCATTTTTTTTACTATCATGCCATATTTCTTATCATTTCCAGAATTTCTAATTAGATTTTACATCTTGAGGAGTGTTGGTCAATCGTGTTACATACTAGGGAAATAACTATATTGGCAAAATCAGGAATTCTTATCAGTGGCGGAGGGAGAGTAGAAGCTACGGATTCGGCCGAACTTAGTAGCTTTGATTCAAATTATGTATTGAATATGTGTAAATTAGTAATTTAGAACTCAATAACATAAAAGATTTAAAATCGTAAACACATAAGCTTCAAATCATGGGTTTGCCTCTTATTCAAATAAGGGATTAAGAAAAAAACTTGAAATTAGACCTTGTAACCTAAAAGACTTTTGAGTTACACATTTACCATTAGCACCGTGTTGCTCGCACCATTGCATGGGGTACAATAAGCACTAATTCTTAGCATTAAAATAGGACCTCTCTTTTTCACGCATTACTTCTGACAGTTTTTTGACAAAGGCTGATTAATATCATATCATATCTCCTATTGAATGAAAAAAATCCACTTTAATTTGTAAGGTAAGAAGAATAACTGGACGATAAGAATAGTAGTCAAGGCTGAATTCTGAAGGCAAAAACAGTCTTTCAGTAAAGCACTAGAAAGATGAAAAGGAATATTTGCTTCGTGCAAATAGCAGAGAAGTAGTAGGAAGCAATATTAATTGAGTAAAAAGTTTACGTTCCAAATTAAAACCAACTTGTTTAAAATCGTCTTCTCTTTCATGCTTTCCTCGCAAATCGAGCCATTACTAAAGCAGAGAAAAAGCTTTACGTAATTTATAGCCGAAGCATTTGAAACAGTTCACTAACACAATTCCGTTGAATCTGAAATTTTGCATTAATTTCTGGAATCTGCATGCATGCTGAGTATCTGCATCTTACATGTACAGATGATTCCCTTTTCAAAAGGATAAGAAAAAAAGAAAGAAAGAGAGATGTGTAAGTAGGAAAGAAAATGAAGTATGTTCCTATTTCTACATTTGTTATGTTGGTTCAATGACTTGCAGCTGGCAATGCATTGGGGGTGATTCAGTAACTTAAACGTACTTAGTGCAATAAAAATGACGATGATCATATACTTTCTTTGTTCCAATTTATGTGGTTTAAAATAAATTATATGACTATGAATCATTTCATTACGAGTAAATTAATATTTTAAAGATAAATTATACTAAATATAAAAAAATATTATTCTTTTTTGGAATGGGATAAAAAGAAAGAGTGTCATACAAATTAAGATGGGAGAGACATGGGAAGGGGTTTAACTTCTATATATGGATTGAAAATGTAAAAATATTCATACAACCAGGTTAATTATTATGAAAACCACAAATATTTATCATGATAAGTATTAGTAATGACAAGCTAATAAAAAAGTAGCTAACAAATTATTACTGGTTAAACTAAACTGGTAGTGCAAGAAAATCCTATACATCACATTGTTAGTGTATATATTATATACTAGTTAAATCCATAAGGAGAAATATGGACAGCAAGCACTGCACAAACACATATACATCTCCAGGAGCGGAGCTACAACGGGTTCAGCCGAATTCAGTAACATTAATCTAAATTATATATTTATCTTAAAGAATTTATTAAATTGATACAAATTCTTATTTTAAAATCCGATAACTTCAAATCCTGGCTCCACCTCCATACATCATCTATGATTTTCTTCCAAATGACGAAACAAAGAGAGGAGAGAAAGAGAAACATGAACGTTTAAATATAAGAAGACATTGGAAACGACACAAGAGTGCATAATAATGCGTAACGACTTTATTCAGAATGAAGAAAATAAAATATATAATTGGCAATTGGAAGTATAGAATAGAGAAAGAGAAAAGGCATCAAAAGGAAAGAGCGAATGTGACGCTTTTTTCCTTCCCGAAAATCCTAAATTTGGTTTTACTAACAGAGATCTGCATCTTCAAACAAGGACCACATTAACACACAACGTATTTCCCCTTGACCCATCCCTAGCTCTACCCTTTTAGGAAATTTGAATCACCAACCCACACATGCTCCCATCTTTTCATGCCCCTCATTCTTTTCTTTTCCCATTTGCTACTTTTCCAATTACAAACCTTCAAATAAATAAATAAATACAATTGGAGCAAATATAAAGAGCACTATCCGCGAATTTAGAATCTAAATCAGTATGTTTAAAATGAGCCTGATCTAAATTATATGTAAAAAATAAGAAATCATTTATCTCTCTCTATATATATATTCAACAACAACAACAACAATTTAGTGGAATCTCATAAGTAGAGTCTGGGGAAAGTAGTGTGTACGCTGACCTTACCCTACCCATGAAGGTAGAGATATTGTTTCTGAACAACCTTAAAAAGCAATAATTGACAATTGCACACGTACAGTACTTGATTTTAGATCCTCTCAAGAGCAACTTATTTATTGCATGTTTACATGATGGTGAGTCATGAGACAGTAGCCTTAGTTTTATTAACATAAGATAAATAGAATGGATAATAGACATGAATAATTAATAATATGCTGGTAGACTATAGTCTATAGAAGTTATACATTCTTGAAATGACAACACCGTTTGCAGTACGTAATTCACACCTTTTTATCCGGGAAACAGATGAAAGACTGGAATCAATGGAATTCGCACTTCATTCACACAATTACTTCTTCTTCACTGTATGGCTCTGTATTAGTTTGAGTATTATCCTATGAATTGTTCAATACTATTATTTAATTACTACTATATTTTCTTGTCGTTATCTTCCTTCTTTGCAGTATTTATAGCTAAGCTCATGTAAAACTAGCTAGCTCAGCTCTTCTTTTTTTTAAAAAAAAATAAATAAATTTTAACGACATCTAGCTGACTTAGAATCACATGCATAGATCAAATAAAGTGGTTCATTAACTTTACTAGTCAAATAGAAGAGAAAGGAATTTCGGTTTATTTCCAGTACAAACATGTGAGCCAGGAAAAGGAAAAGCACGATGTGCTGTTCTTCAGAAAGAATTTATACAATTATACCACAAATTTGGTTAAATTATAGTTGTCGTACATTTTAGGTTTGTAAAATCATTCCACCTTTACTAATCTATCAATTAACTTCATCCCAATGCAGGTACGATAGCCATTTTAAGTAGAAAAGAAACTCAAATACTTAATAAGCACTACAAGGATGGTACTTACTTAATATTTATAAGGGAAGGTACAAGACAGAGATTTGAAATTCTGCTGCTTTGGTTCCTTTGCCATTATTACTTTTTTGTTTTACATATCATATATTTGGCCTTTAAGTTACATGCAAATTTGATTTGGTCGCATAAATGAAGTTATAACTTTTAAATTAGAAAATATAATTGTTACAATATTTTTTGTGGAATATCCGTGCAGTTGTTGATGGATGAACTATGGGTTTTTCTATTTAAATAAGGCCTCGTTTGTCCATAATTTTTTTTCTTTTTAAAAGTTTTTTTTTTCAAAACACATAGGCCTTGCCATTGGCCTATGTGCGGCAAAACTATGATTCGGTAAAGAGCAAGACATTGTCATGTGGGTTGTTGTGAGCAAGTATTGGCCATGATCTTGAGGTAGGCAAGACATGCTTGGGAAAGGCTTGACAAGGCAGTGTGGGCTAGTTGGGGCGACATAACATGGCATGTGCGCCAAAGTCAATGACACGGGCACTATGGTTTGTGACAGTGCCAAGTGCAGACTATGGTAAGGCAAAACGGTACGGGATGATGGCAAAGGCTTTAGATAGCTAGGACAAGGCCATGTGAAGCAAAATACAAGCAGTGGCACGACTGAAACAAGGGTTGATATGGACAAGGTAGAAACTCGGTCAAGGCATGTGCGGGCGGCAGTGGCGTCGAGAGTGTGCGGCAAAGTCATGAGTGGTAGGTTGCGGGCAAAGGAGTGGTGCGGAGCAATGTCAAAAGGAGCCAAGGTTGGGCGCAGTGCCAGCCCTCGGCATACAATAACTATCCAGCAAAAGCGCACATGCAGTGCACATGCCAAAATAGTTTGTGGTTACCTTTTTGTAACTACTTGTATCCATGTATGCTTTATGCTTGTATCCACTGTCATTTCGTGTAGATCGTGGCCTATGTAGTTGGGGATGTCAACTACAAGATAGGAACACATTTAGCATTAGCACGCCAAAAGGAAAAAGTTGTAGACAACAAGTGTCAATATGTTGTCAAGTGCCAAAGGTTGTTTGTGTCCTATAAATAGGTGCCTTTGGACTTAGTTAGATTATGTGGGAAATTTCGTGTGAAATTCTGTGAGGGAAACATGAGAGAAACGTGAGGGTTTCTAAGTGTTTCAAAAAGGACTAAGGATGGGCATTGGAAAGGTCTTAGTGTTGGCTAAAGGACGACTTGTGTTCTTTGTCAAAGTGAGGTTGTGATCGACTTGTGATCATAGTCAAATGAGGGTTTTCTTTGTAAGTTTTTGAATTAATACAACGGTTGAAATTTTTCCGTATTTGATTGTGATCTCTTTACGTGTTGCCTAAAATAATCAACTTGATAAAAAATTGGCTAAGTATTGAGAAGGCTGAGTCAAGTGAGCAGCTTGACTGCCATGCTGGTGTGACTTGGGCTGAGAAAATCGCCCCGTGACAAGTAGTCTAATGATGAGGAGGTATCTACCTACCTTCGGGAGGACAAGGGAGGGAGAGAGAGGATAAATTAAGAAAATATAATGGTCCCTCATGTTTTCTATAATAGTTATTTAAGGCCTCATTTATTTTTTTTAAGATTATGACGTCTGAATCTAAATACACATTTTAATATTAAGGTGTGTATTTAGATTCATACGCCTTAATCTGAATACACATCTGAATATCAATATGTGTATTAAGACCTGAATACTAAATGATTATGACTGTTTGATTTTTAACATCTGAATGTATAGAATTTATCATTATTTGAAAATTAATAAACATAAAATTCAAATGAAATACTAATTAATTTAATATTCTATGGTAGTTGTTGATGGTGATGGCTAACGATGGTACTTGTGAACTCCAACTAGAGGCGACAGTTGGTGGTAGTTTTGGTTGATGGTGGTGGTTCAGGGTAGTAGTTATTGGTAATTGATAGTGGTAGCTATTATGATTGAGGATGGTGGTGGTGGATGGTGATAATTAGTAATGGCGAGTGGTGGTGGTGGTAGTTGTGATTGAGGAAGGTGGTGGTGGGTGGTGGTAGTTTATAATGAGGAACAATGTCGACTACGACCGTTGATAGTGATGTGGTGTTTAGATGTAGTAGTTGAGATGGATGAGTGTTAGTTGTGGTTGAAAATGATGGTGGTGGGAGTGGTGGGGATGGTGTATGGTGGTAGTCGATAATGTCGTCTATGATTGAGAATGATTGTTGATACCCAATTTTTTCCATATATATTTCAAAAATACTTATATACTTTCAAAATAGTGCATGAGCATCAACTAGTATTTTTTCATAATTTTCTATAATTTTAAAGGATTTTTAATTAATTTATTCCAGCATTTTATTATCTAAATAATTACTAATTGCATCACAAATGATTTTATAATAATTTAATTACTTAATTTTTATCATTTATATTTATATTAAGCTTTAATCATTTTATGGATAATTATATTTGCATCTTTAGGTTATAATTGTAATAACTTTGCAATAATAGTCCATACATGCATAATTACTTTATTTACACGAAAAATAAATTTTTATATTTTTATAATATTAATTAATTATTTTAAATTATTTTCATATACAAATAATATTTTTATTATTTCCTAATTATTTTTATAAATTATTTTATTAATTTAAGTGGGTATTTAAAATATAGCCCCTTTCTTTAATTAATTTTCGGACCTCCCAGTCAAATACTAACCAACCCAATTACCCTAACCCATAACCAATACCCAATACACTACCCATACCTATACCCGCCTAATTAAACCCGCCCCGCCTAAATATCCAATCCTGGTCGTTGATCTCAGAAGATCAACAACCCTAAACTATCCAAACCCTTTTAATATATCAAAACCCCTCAAAACCCTATTTCATTTCCCTCCAAACCCGTCGTCACCTGATCCTCTCCTCTCTTCTTCTCTCTCACCCCCTCAAACCCTAGTCTGCCGTCATACTTTTTCCTCTTGATTCATGTGATTCCCTTTCGATTATATGTCTTATTTGGCTTTATTTCTCTACTGATTATACGATCCTGATACTACTTGATTCATTTGCCTCAAATGGCAAGTGAATCTCTCACAAAAAACTTAAGCTCTCTTTGTTCTCTTATTCTTATTTCTGCATTAAGTGGCTATTATTTGGCCGGCTAAAAGCCAAGGCCAAATTCTGAGACCCATGAACAGAAAAAAATAATAATTCTCATGGGGAATCAAGAATATCGACACCCCTACTATTTCTATGAATAGAGTAATTTATAAAAATTATGTATTTGCTCGTTTCTTCAGTATAATTTGGATCATGCCAAAAGAAAAAAGAGATAGCCTTAACATACCTGGGACAGAGAAAACTCCGTATAATATTCTTTATAGGAGAATTTGATTGTGAGAATCTCGTTGTTAATATCTTGTAGGAGCTTGCATTTTTATGAACGTTCTTAGCGTTCTGCTTGTGACCTTGATGTCAAGATATGAGAAATTAATCTTTTATTGAAAACTTTGAAGTTGACGTTTTGGAGTTGGTTGAAATATATTTCTGCAAAATGGCTAACACTTGGTTTGGTTGAAAGAAACCTTTTTTTTTAAGAATGATTATTATTTTATGGGAAGTCTTTATTGATTTTGAGAATTAAATGAAGGCGTATTTTTCCACCTATCAAAGAAATGACTTAGTCATATATTTACAATGTGGCTAGCTTCCACGTTACTTGGGGTGTAATTTTATTAATTTTTATCCACTTATTAGTTAACTGGGTAATGTCCCGTTACCCGATAATTAACCAATTTTTCGCATAATTAAGAATTATCTCAACTTACTTAAAATACTACTCACTTTTAACATACCTTATACACCTTACTATCATGGTCATGTGGTACCTTGTACGGTACTAGTCCATAAATACTGGGTATTTTAGCTCAGGCCATAGTTTATCCCACAATGCCAAACTTTGACGAAATTCATTTCCTTTGATTTAGCTTCCCCTCTCACCTTCACGAATTTACTCATCACTTGTTTGAAATAGCATAATCCTTAAAATTTCCAAATAATCTTTTTCTTGGGCTGATGTCAATTACCTTACGACAAATCCAACGTACAATACTACATGGTGCAACATTGTCGTAATTTAATACTGCAAAACATAACATCATCGTAATGTAGTACTGCAAGGCGTAACATCGACGTAATATTGTGGGACGTAACATCATTCTCCCCTTTGGAACATTCGTCCTCAAATGTTGACTGACACTCTTATCATTTTCATAACTTATAACTCTTGTGAATATCTTAATACCCTTTTTGCCATTTAGGCAGTTGTTCTGTGAATAAATTCAAAGGCCAGGGCATTCCCCCCTTTATGCCTCTTTCCCACGCCATGACTTGTTATCGAATTCTTTCCCATCTCGTAATTGTTGCTACCTTCCATCATGCAGCTTCTACAATACTGACCTTGTAAGTGTGCCTATGCGACTCTCCTCTCCTTTTTCCTCTAGCTTTTAGCCAATCCTGAAGTTCTTCACTTTGTATTTTGTCGAACTTACGAATATTGTTATATCTTATTTTATAGACCTGGTTATCCATTCGTATGACTTTACTGCATCTACGTATGTCATATTATACCATAACTCTTACCTTGATTTCTCGTTACTAAGGTCTGTTACCAAATCCCAGGTTACTTTCATTGCTTATCCCATATGTATAAATCTATGTTCTCTAATGCTTCCACATTACTGTTCATCTTAAGAATGACAAGCTAATCTCCTTTCATAGTTTATAACTTCTATTCATCCATTTTTAATTCACCTCAATTTTGATCCATAATCCACCGTGATAACTTAACCTTTTATGTAATATTACCTCTAGGATTCACGTTTTATCGGGGAACATCTGATATGATTAGATTGGTCCACCTGGGGCAATACCCTGCTTTCATAACCGTATCTCACAATATCACAATGTGATTCACCTTGCGTGGGTATTTTAATCTTGTCCAATTCATGAGATACCTTTCTTTTCTTTGTCAGATCATTACTCAATCGAAGGCCCAAATGTCATCCTTTGTCTACAATAATTACACCCTCATTCTATTAACAAGGCAACATTCCATCTCTTCTAAATGTTATTGGTCTTAGACTCCTTTGAGTTCATTCAAGGTACAGTGAGCTTTGTATAACTTAGAGAAACCATAAGCTCTGCTTGTTTTCATGGGCTTAATCCTGAGGACTTATCCATTTTGTTATAGCTTGCGACCTACACATCTCTATTTATATTACTTGCAATCTTTCAACTTCCTTGCATCATAGATTTCCTTATGTCATTTTGGGAACGTCAAGCGAGACATCACATCGTCTCTAAATAACACTTCTTTATTCTCTTAGTCAGAGTTTTTGATACCTAGAAACCATAGGCTTGAAGACATGCTACTTACGATGCCACTATCATTCCTGGATATTGAATCCCCGCGCTTCTAGACTTCTATCCGAAGTATGAACTTTTCACAACCTTTTACATTTGGGTATCTCGTACGCTATTCACCTTTACCTTACTTACCTTAAAATCTCGCATCATATATTCTATTTCTTTCATGACCTCTCTTCCACATAGGTATAATTCACATCCACAACATAAGTCAGCCTGCAACTCTGTTTTCTCAACTTTCCTTCTTCTGAAAATTGAACTATTTTAAAACCTGCCCCCTTACCCTTTATGCACTGATTTTCAAACTCCTACTCTTAGTCATTTAGGTTCTCAGCACCCCAAGTGTGAGCACTTCCTAGGGTCCTTGAGACTTCTTTGAACTCTGGCACATTAGGGCTGGTCTTCCAACCTTTTATGAGTTATTTTTCTAAATGTGGTTCTGGTGTGAGCATTGCCTGGGGTCCCTGAGGCTCTTGGTAACTTTGACACACTGGAAGCCTGATTTTAATGTACCATGGATGGATCACTAATATGCTCCCAAGTTGTTATGTTTGCATGCCTCGTTTACGGATTTAAATTGGGCCTATGAAGGCTTTCTATAGTATAATTGTTACTATTATGTAATTCATTCAATACTCTAGGCTGTAATAATCACTGTAATAACAAATGTGGGGTTAATTAGTAAAAGGCGGGGGAATTTTCTTATATCTTTGTCAAAAATACCGGGTAGAAATCCTGCCTATAGGATTTAATTGTGCTGATTGAATTACATGACTACTAGACTGTGTTTAGAGATCACGCCTATTGGATTTTCCTGATTATTTTGATTATGTGTTTTCATATTTGCATACTAGAGATCCTGCTTATAGGACTTTTCGTTTAATTCTGCATTAGAAATCCTGTTCATATGATCTACACATATTTTTCAACAAAATGTGCATTCGTGACCATGTCTATACGATCCTGTTTGTTTGAAATAATAATCTTTTCCTGGCAATCTGCTTAATTTCTGCCCACATACAATTAATAAATACCATTCCTATAGGAATAAAAATCACTTTCAAACCTAGAAATCATGCCTATATGATTTAAACTAATAGATATCATGCCTACAGGGGTTTAAATCGAGTCAACAATTAGAAATCATGCCTATAGGGGTTTAAATCAATTCAACAATTAGAAAGCATGCCTATAGGATTTAAAAGGGATAAAAACATGTCTTTATGAGGTAATATCAGCATTACACTTAGAAACCACGTTTATAGTTCTGTAATTTATAAACTCGTAGAAATCATGCCTATATGATTCTGTTAATCAATTCTGAATTCAACTAATTCTGGCCATCACTTAGGCAATCTGTAGGACTCATTAATGATTCTGGGCTTAAAATTGTGACATATTACCTGCTTGGAATGCCTAGATTCGCACTGAATAAAATCAGTAGGCAAACAAATAGGTCACAATGCTCGCTTTAATAAAACTGTCTTTATATTATGTTTCTGCTCGTATAGATATCCTGCCTATAGGATCCTAAAATTAACGAAGTTTGCTGATTCAATTGCGTGCTTTTGTTGTTTATGTGTGGTGGTCAATGTGATCCATTATTTGTTTATTTGAAAGTCCTATTTGTATTTTGTTTGTCGCCTAGATTTTTCATTTTTAAGTAACATAGATTGGTCTAGAACCATCCCAAATAGAGGTCCTAACACATGCCTGGTAGTGCACGCATAAGGAACGAGCTAGAAGCTATTAGAACGTTTAGGTAACAACTGAAAGATAGTAATTGGGTAGTAAGGAGATGATAGCCCGGTGTAATGCTATGAGTAACATCCCAACTTGAGGAAGTTACAAAGTATTGCATGGAAGGATCCTATAGGCTAAAAAACCTAGGACCCCATTTAATCCTACTTAAAGTAAATTGTATTGTCCAAATTGTTTTCCTCTCCTTTTAGACTAATTTGCTTAATTTAAGTTCGGTCGGGACCCACCGTTGTGGACCTCGAGGGGTGCCAAACACCTTCCCCTCGAGGTAATTTGAGCCCTTACCCGATCTCTGGTGATGCAAACTATCTTATGAGTTAATTGCTCTAGGTGTCCTAACGCACCTTAATCCGTTAGGTGGCGTCTCTTCCAATCCCTTACCCAATCCCAAAAAGAAGGAGCTGTCCCAGAAATGCGAAACCCGATTTTGCGAAAAAAGGGGGGCACGACAATGATGATGGTGGTGGTGGTGATTGAGTATGATGGCGATGTGTGGCATGGTGGTAGTTGATAACGGTTGACGGTACCGGCAATCAATAACGAATGTGAATGATAGCATCTTAATGAAATTAAATCTCTATTATAGATCTTAATCATACATACTTATTCATACCCATTAAGTAGTTATGAAGTAAAAAAAATAAAAAAATACTTAATAATTAAGACCTGAATAATAAAGATCTAGACGTCCATTAAGTGCAAACAAATGAGGTCTAAATATACTTAGGGAAGTTTGATCCTTTAATTTTGCTAAAAGTGAGAACTTTTTGGTTGCCCATCAAATAATTAACAAAGTATGGATGTTAGATTTAAAATTAAATTGAAAAAAAAAATTAACTAAAAACATCAAGAAAATCCCGTCAAATCTCAATGAGATACTTATAATTTTTACAGGATATGCGAGGGATGAGATTTGGGGTGTTCTCCAGAATCAGACAGAAAATAGTAATAGTTGTTGGTTTGATTTAATTATATATATATCTTAGCAAAATGTTATTTATCTTTTTTACCATTTAAAAAATAAATTTCACACTAGATAAAATAGTCATTTAATTATTTTTCTAATACATGAATTTAAGATAAAAGAATATCATTTTTAAAACTAACACAAATGATCAATTTTGTCATGTTAGTTAGATAATTATGTATTATAATTTAAAAGTATTTTATGTGATGATATCTTAACAAACACTTCTTTATGGACAATTTTTTTTTGTGTTATGTTTCCTCCTAATGCTTTGGCTGCTCTGCCTTAACCAGAACTCTTGTTTTCGATCTTGATATCCCTCTTCAAAGTGAAGCATACAATTGGCCATGCAAGAAAACATATTGTGATAAATTTAGTCCAATATTTAGGATGTTTGTTCCTGTGCTTTATTTATTATATTTGTAAGACATAAACATATTACAAATTACTTTCTCACAAATTTAAAAGGATATTCTTTAGTTTCAGAAGACGAAAGTTGAATTCAGAGATAAGAATATATACTTAGAAGTAAATGGATCAGTATCATAATTTTTGCATGCATGACGTTATTGTCAAAACTTTAATATACCATTTGCGTCCTATTACATAAGTTATTCGGTATATCTAAGTTTTTCAATAGCATGATGTGCATATTTTTCTTCAAAATTAACATGCATACAATGGAAGATCAATTTTAACTTAGTCTATTATATATATGGTGACACTAACAAATGTACGAAATAATAAATTGACAACAAACATGTATGGTAGAAGGCCATTTGATATTAAAGTATGTAAGTATTCTTCTGGGTAGTAATTATTGGTATTATTTTCTGCTGAACTAAAAGCCGAATTTTTTATTTTTTTACTATAAATGTTGCAATCAATCTTTTATTTAGTTGATTAATATATTCATTTCTGCTAGCTAAGAAATCTTTTTAATTCTACCGTGCAGTTTGCACAAATTTCATTTTAATATAATGATTTCTCTTATTAAATACACTACCGTTAATATTGAGATTGATAACCAAGTGTTCATGAAGAATCAAATCATCATTGGATTCTCTTCTTCGTTTATAACACGAAGCAAGAAGACACTGAATATTGGATCTGTTCTTACTTTGTAATTCTTGTCAGTTGAATCTTTTTCATTTGAGGCTAGAAGTATAACTTTGGCAAGATAGCTTTTACAATCTTTGCTTTTGTCGATTTTGGAACTACCGGAAGACTTGACATAAATCACCTCCTTGACCATTAATTTTTAGCCAAACGGTTCATTAATATCCAATAAATCTCTAGAACTTCGGGCAAATTATTTCAATCGTTTAACACTTGGCCATAATTAAACGTTGCATCCCATATTATTAATTTTTCTTTCCTTATAAATTTAGTATTATTGCTTTGCTTTGATATATTTGTGATGATTATTTAAGTTGTTTGAAGAGGTATATCAAATCTAAAATTGGCGACCTCACAATAAAATTGTTGTTGATACATCACTTGCTATTATTGCTAATAGTGTCATGTCTCATAATATGATATTTGCAAGTATTGCATGACATAAAAATATAATTTCAATTCCGTCAGAGGCATCTACAAAGAATAATCACATTATACCAGAGTCGAATCTTTATAATATAGTCTTGAAAGCTTGTTCTTGATTAGGATTTAACTTTGATTGTGCTTCCTCAGACACATTATAGCATTTTGATTCTTAATAATATACTATCCTTTTTACTTTGTGTTCTAATGTTCTTTTTATGGAATAAATTTATGTACCCTAAGATTTTTTTAAAACTTGAATAAGAATTTTACTCATATGATGAATTTAAAAACTAACTGAATTAGACTCTCTCGCTAAATAATTAATCAAAAGATTTAACTATTTGGTTTTAATATACAAAATAATTTATTTATGTTGATTCAGATCTAATATTAGTTTATTTCTTATTTAATATTAATTATAATTTTATCCACCATAAATTTTATTTTCAAAGAGTAAAAAATTGATATGATGTTTTACTTTTAGATCGTTATGTTTGTAGAATCATTAGTGGTATTGAGTCTTACCAACCATCTTCTTTTCTCTCACACACATTTATATTCTTAAATATTTTCTTAGTTGTCCTTTAATAAGTGAGTATTTTTCAATATTGCACGAAAAATTAATAAAAAAGTATTATTTGAGTAGGAAAATAGTTTAAATATAAAATAAAAATATATTAACGTGGTGATATCTTTTTCTCAATTTTAACTCTTTATGCAATCTATTTAATATTATTTTATTTTTCTTAGTATTGGACATTATAGAGTGACAATGTATTGCAAATACGGAAGATTCTTATTAAGTTAATTTTATTAAACCTTCCTACATATTTTTAATAATAGACAAAATTTTATTAATTTTAAAATTTTTAATACTAAAAATTAGCATAGAAGGTATTGTAGTCCAAAAATAGGTTATTACAGTTATGTCATCTCCCTATGAGTTCTTCCGTTTAATATTTTAGGGTTATTTTGGTATATTAATGTTGTATTTATGATTTTATAATAATATAGGCTCTCCTTTTTCTAAATGAATTTAGACAATATAATAAATTCTCAAATTAAATTAGTAATAGGACATTATAATACATTTTCAAATTAAATTAGTAATAGAGAAATTTAAGAAGTATATCCTAAAAGTAATAAGATTACACGACTAAAGATATTTACTTGTTCAATTTTATGTGAAAAGGTACCCGAAAGTAATTATACTAATAGGATTCCTAACGTGTAGTATTATGTCCTAAAACAAATAGGATTATAAAGCTAATATCTAGAATTCCGGTTATGTTCTTTTATTATGAGTTATTACGCTTAATATTATAAAGTTATTTTTGTAATCCGACATTGAATTCATACTTTTATGATAATATCGATATAGATACTTATTAGTCAATTTCTTCCAAACCAATGAATTAAAAATATTCAAGCATAATAGTGGTACAAAAAATAATTAAACTACTTTTTTACTGCATACACATTAAAAGATATTTGTTAGAAGGTAAAATATGTTACGAACATAATATTATATTAGTGATCATGATGTATATGATTACATGATTGATTGGCTCCACGCGATGATAAAAATTGGTATACCTAAAATTCATTATGAAGTTGAAAGCTATTAATCCAATCGACTGAAAATAAGCTTACGTAGTCTAATTAAATAACCACAGAAGAAATTCATTTTCATATAAGAGAATCGTTTTAACTTTTTTAGGAGTAAAAAAATATTCATTATTTTCATTACTCAAGATTGTGAGCCATTAATTCCTTTGACTTCATAACTAAATTAAGACAGTGGAAATAAAAGGGGTATGACAGCAAATACATCTTTTAAATATTATGTTATGCTTTATTAAAAGTTTTATTCTCATTAATATCGGGTATACATGCAACGCGCGTACATAATTTAGCTATTTTTTATTACGCGTTTTCGGCCCGAACTATACCCGACCCGACCCGACGGATTGGCACTCCTAGTCATAAGAATATGTGCTTGCCGATGTTTATATTTATATTTAAAAAAATCAACATTAAATTTGATTTTATTTAGAGAATCGATTCAAATTGAATCATGGATCGCGGAGATGGACGGGAGTGAGGTGGCTAGTGTTGTCTGTTGAAAGATTGAAAAAATGTATTAATTAGTTTTTACAGAAAAATCTAAAGTTACGCATATGTCAATGAGATGGTAGGTGAGAATAGAAATATTGATTTATTAGTTTTATTGAATAGCGTTAGTTTGACAATTATTTATTTTTTGGAGCCTTAACTTGGAAAAGGAAAGACTTGGTTCATTTTGAAATTTAAAAATTGAAAAGAATCTAGGGGTCTTACTAGTATTCAATTTGTCTTTTCTTATACGATGAAATTATAAGATCGTATTAGCTTGACATTCAGTCAACTATCCCTATTATTCCTCTTCAGTATTTGTAATCAACATTGCTACTGCAATTATTAGTACTACCGTTTGTATGAACTCCTCCTAGACTAATCAGCCACAATCATTACAAAAATTAATTATGTCTTTAGTATTAATCCTTCATTAACTGTCTTAAGTTTCACATTTTAAGATCTACCAATGAAGTTAGAAAACCCATTTTAGTACAGTACTTAAATAACTACATTATGGAGTATTTTGCTAAATAGGTACTCTCTCCGGTCTAAAATAAGTGATTTTTTTTTGTTTTCACATATATTAAAAAATTTACTATTTAACATTAATTATCAATGAAATTGATCAAATTAACCTTTATTATCTTTTCACATAAACACATACTCCAACATTATTTACTCCAAAAATAATGTAGGAAAAAAATAATTAATCTATTTTTAAAATCACTTATTTTGAACCACAAAAAAAGCCAAAAAATTACTTATTTTGAACAAGAGGGAGTATAAATCTAGGTTCTTGATACATGAGCATACACAAAAGAAATAAATTACAACTAGGAATAGGAAGATATAAACTTATTCGCATCAAGTGTTTAGGTCAAATTATAATTAATTTATCATTAAATAAATAATTTAATAAGATATAAATATAGAAAAGAAGTATATGGACAAACACATGCCATAGGTTTGCTGTAAATATTGTGTGGGGGTAATTTCTTAGAGGAATAGGAATTTTGAGTGAATGTGAGCCCTTTCCCTCTGCGCGGCAACAAAAACCCTTTGAAATAAATACGTTAAACATAGAATAAGGAGTTAAATATCTCTGTGAAAAAGATATACGAATTTTTGGAAAAAAGGACAGGCGTGAAAGCTATCTCAGATAAAATCCCTCCTCTGCTTACTTCTTTGGTTACCCTCCCCCTTCCCCTCCTTTACTCTCTTCTCCTTTTTGGCTCTTCCCATTCTCTCTTTCTCTTTCTTTATTTTCTGTCCTGTAGAGAGAGAGAGAGAGAGCAAAGCTGCAGATATGTTACTGGGTCCAAGATTGAGTTTTGGCTTACCTTAAAGATAATGTGTAGAGCCTCCATTGTCTTCTTCCATCAAGAAGAAGAAGAAGAAGAAGAAGATGGTTTTTCCTTTAGATACTCAGCTCCTAAATCCAATCTTTGATGTTCTTTACTGTGAGGAAGATCGATTCTTGGACGATGATGATTTAGGAGAATGGTCTAGTAATTTAGAACAAGTAGGAAATAATGTGAAAAAGACTCTACCTTTATTAGAATGTGATATGTTTTGGGAAGATGACCAGCTTGTCACTCTTTTATCTAAGGAAAAAGAGTCCCATTCGGGTTTTGATTGTTTAATCTCAGATGGAGATGGGTTTTTAGTAGAGGTTAGAAAAGAGGCATTAGATTGGATGTTGAGGGTCATTGCTCACTATGGTTTCACTGCTATGACTGCTGTTTTAGCTGTGAATTATTTTGATAGGTTTGTATCTGGACTCTGCTTTCAGAAAGATAAGCCTTGGATGAGTCAACTTGCTGCTGTGGCTTGTCTTTCTATTGCTGCTAAAGTGGAAGAGACCCAAGTCCCCCTTCTTTTAGACCTCCAAGTATGTCTCTATTCAAGTGCGCAATCCTGCTGTTTGTATAAATGTCTAAATGATTAATGCTGGTTCTTTTTATTGTTTAGGTGGCTGATTCAAGATTTGTGTTTGAGGCAAAGACTATTCAGAGAATGGAACTCTTGGTGCTCTCCACTCTTAAGTGGAAAATGAATCCAGTGACACCACTATCTTTCATTGATCATATCATGAGGAGATTTGTATTTATGACCAATCTACATTTGGATTTTCTTAGGAGATGTGAACGCCTCATTCTTGGTATTATCACTGGTGGGATATCTACCTGCTTTCGGTTATTTAGGCTGTTACTTTTGGAAAAAAATTTGAAATACACATTTGTTTTATAGTAATTGATTCCACTGGTTGATTATCAAATGCAGATTCTAGGCTCTTGCATTGTCCTCCATCTGTTATTGCAACTGCAGTAATGAATTTCGTGATCAATGAGATTGAGCCTTGCAATGCATTGGAATACCAGAATCAGCTCATGACTGTTCTTAAAGTCAAACAGGTCTGCTTTCTTTCACATTTGAATTTTAGCCTCTTCTGGCATCTTAATATCTAAACTTGATTAGTCTATTGTGTCACTAATGTTCTTTATCAATTAGCAGGATAGTTTTGAAGAATGCCATGATCTTATTCTAGAGCTAATGGGCACTTCTGGCCACAATATCTGCCAAAGCCTCAAGCGCAAACATCAATCTGTACCTGGCAGTCCAAGTGGTGTTATTGATGCATATTTTAGTTGCGACAGCTCTAATGATTCGTGGTCAGTAGCATCTTCAATTTCATCGTCACCAGAACCTCAGTATAAGAGGATCAAAACTCAGGATCAGACAATGACACTGGCTCCACTGAGTTCTGTTTCGGTCATTGTGGGCAGTAGTCCTCGTTGATCAGTACCTCATTCTCTAGATTATCTAGTATTATGGCTATGGTTACTATATGATCTCTCCTTTTTGGTATGTTCTCTTAAACGGCAGTTGCACAATGCTCTGATGTTCCATTATGTTTTACGGGACTTTATTCGTCGGATGGTTGAGACTATGTGAACATCAACTCCACCCCCTCTTCCATAGGAAATGGGATTGGTGGAGTTTTCCCTTGAGTTGAATCAATGCTGCTAAATTATGTCGAACACAATCATTTTCATCCATGAATTTATGATTTCAAGATTCATATCTTGTCTGTCGTTATGCTTTTTATGATCCTTTGTCTATCAAAGATGAATGCTGCAGTAGCCATAACTTTGATCTGATTCTTGGATGTGGGATCATAGATAGAGATGGATGTCCCTAGTTTCTCTGCTATTTCAAAAAAACAGATATTATATGTATTGAGAAAGGTTTTCAAAGTAGGATAGGTTGGCAGTGGACTATGTGCTTCTGAACTACGTAGTATATTAAATTAGAATGTAGAGAGATATGTCTCGAGGGCAGGAATAGATTGTCGGCCAGTGGGATTTCAGTAGTTGTTGCATAGACTTTTCTCCTATGCTTTGACCTTATTTTGAAAAACAAAAGCATTCATATACTCTTGTTTACTTATAGCTAATCCAGAAGGACAAATAGGAGGTGCAACATTTTGAATTCACTGTCCCTAAGCAAGGAAATAATAGAACTCTAGTTACTATGTCTGTGTTGTCTATATGATATAATCTTTTTGTGCATACTCTTTAGCTGCTTAATGGTGTTCATGTTTGGTGTATACATTCTTACAAATTCATAAAAAAAGATGAACTCAAAGAAACATATTGGTAGGTACCATTAGGATTAGACACTAGTACTATTACTTTACATCTTTAAGAAACAAACTCATGTTTAAATGTCTTATTATATAAAATAAGTTCAATTTTACCATCTCAGTATATGGGGAAAGCGAAATTGCTTGATGTATATTTAATGCAACAAACTCGATTTGCATCACGTATTGAGTTATTTCAAAGTAAATTATAAATAATTGTCGATTGTAATATAATGAGTTTGTAACATATAAAACAGGAATACGACGTTCTAATAGATCACGTAGAAAAGTTAGATTACTGAACGCATAAAATGATTGGTGTGACTACTAAATGGATTTCTAGCTGCCACATTTCATACTACAGTAATATGATTTCCTTTCCTGGTACAATAATGGAAGTGGAACGTGTAATTCCCTCAAGCAACACAATTAGCGAGAATGCATTTTTGCTCACGGACGTAACCAATCTTTGGGTCCTCCGTAAGGTTGCGCATAATTTGATAAATACCGAATTATCATACCGAACAAAAAATTTTGATATTCAGTATTTAATATTTTAGTATTCGGTATGATATTTGGTTTAAGTTTTAAAAAATATTGGTATTAAGTATAATATTTGGTATTTTAAAATAAAATATCGAAATGCCGATACCGTAATGAATAATTTATTATATTACACGATACACATTTTATTAATTATAAAATAAATATAAGAAATCTAAAATTTTACTTTTCTGTATTTTCTAAGTTCATCAATTAACTCTAAGTAAGTAACAACATATTTCTCTAAGTTTTCTTTCTATAGGTTAGTATTTGTTGGTTTTGGACAAATTTTTTGTCAACAAACGTTTTTAGTTTTGTACTTTTGAGTACTTTAATTAAGAATATTCGTCTATGACTCTATGCACTAGTTAGTATTCAAAATTAATAAATTGAAGTTATCGAACCCAATAAACCGAAACCAAAAGGAGAAAAAACGAACCATAATTAGGTACGATATTAATATAGCATTTTATGAAATCAAATACCGAAAATGTCAAACCGAAATATCTAAATATCGTACCGTACTGACCAACGAACACTCCTGGTCCTCAGTGTCAAGCCTTTTGTCTTTCTTTTTTCCTTCAGTTTTTAAAGTCGTTATGCTATGATACTCTTAAGTCAGCACAATGATTTATTTCTCCATGATGTCTTTTTACAATTTTAAATTTAAGTATATTTTTAGATCTTTTATATATAAAAAACAGATTTTTTAAATGTAAAAATAAATTTTCCATGTGTAAAAAAAAAAGTGAAGTTATAAAATTAAATTATAAATTTGTAAAAAGCCAAAAAACAAATTGATTAATTCACTTGGGACAGACCACCCAATAATTCTAGTTATAATATACGTTAAACCTTGCAAGTTTGACCACAACTCTAGGAGTAAACTCCGCTGGCAATTCCTAGATAGTAGAGTTTGTTTTTTGGCCCCTTTTTCCTTCTACCGTAGTTAGTAGAGTATATTATACATAATTTTCCACCAAAGTAAAAAAAGAAGAAAAAGTAGCTTGTGTTTTGAATATTTTCCCTAAATTGGCTGTATGGCCAAGACAAATGAGGCTGGTTAACTGTTTGCTAGTTTCTATAGAATTTGAATCAAGACAAATAGAGGGGTCAAGAGAGATGAGAGAGACCCTGGGGTGGGGAAGATTATATCTACATTTTAGGATTCTTTTTTTTTTTCCCCACCTAATACAACATTTTTATTAAAAGAAAATGATTTGTAATGGTATACCTAATACAATATTTATGTCACAGCTTTAGAAACAATGGTCCAACGTGCTACCTACCATACACCATATTTTGGCAAAACAGATGAAAATGTTGATACCCCAATAAAGTGGATATTAAAATCACCAACGAATTAAAGGGTGCAAAATAAACCAGGCTTAAAAGCAAGGAGACATATACATATCTGTTTCTGTATGCATTCGTGGATAAGCAAGAAAAAGGGAAACTGCTTGAATTAAAGGTTAGGCAATTTCATGACCCTTTACTCTGTAGGGTAATAGCATTGAAGACTGAGGAGAATTAATTACCATATTAATTTAACTCTTTGTCTTGATCCATATTAAGCTAACCCCTATTTTAAGACAAGATGATAAAACATTAAAGAATCAGAAACAAGGCAATGAAAAAGGCAAAACAGTGAATCCACAGAATTCATGTGATCAAACAGAAGAGGAATTATGGTTGGGAACAGCTAAGGGTGAATTTGTTTGTTATATCATTTGTGAGAAATGATTCAATTCCTCAGTACTCCTTTGTTTCTATTAATGCCCTGATGAAATAGGTTGAGTACCAAATGTTTTTCGGGTGGCTGTAGTCAAATTTTCAGAAAAAAACTGTCTGTTTTTTCACGTTGTGTACTATAAGTCCTTGCAAAAAATAAGACCAAACAAAAAGGATTAATTGTGCTGTAGCACAAGTGTCATACAACTCATAAGTCGTAACTAATTGGTTTGAGGCCCTGCACTAATTACTCTATGACTCTTCCAAAATATTTCCACGACCCCCGACTATGTCCATAATGTATGAGATGTCTCATCTTAAAAATCCACTAGTTAGATATTAGTGTATAGATTAGGGGTGGTAAATGGGCGGGTTGGGCTGAATTTGAGCGGGTCAAGATGAGTTAGGTCAATAAATGGGTCATTGCTCAACCCAGTTCAAAGTGTACTTGGACTAAAATGGGCTAGGTCAAAATAGGCTAAATAATGGGTCATAAAATACAAAAAAAAGTAAATTTTTTTTTGAGGGGGTTTGCATGGGAGGGGGGTGGGGTGGGGTGGGGAGGTGGTTGCAGAAAAAAAAGAAGAAGTTAAAAATACAAAAAAAAGTAAATTAAAAATTGTTTGGAGAAGGTTTGCGCGGGGTGGGCGTGGGGTGCAGAAAAACAAAAAAAGAAAAAACAGAAAATTAAAAATACAAAAAAAGTAAATTAAATTTTTTTTGGGGGGTCTGCACGGGGTAAGTGGGTATGGTGGGTGAGTGGGTGGTGCAGAAAAAAAAAGAAAATTGAAAATATAAAAAAAAATGTAAAATTAGGGCAACTAAGTAACTTTCTAAATAAGTTGAGTTAAAATTCCTTTGTTTTGAGTGAGTTTCATGGGTTGTATTTGGGCTGCTAAATGGGACAGAATGAGTCATAAAAAATAATGGGTTAATTTGAGCTCAACCCAAATTGACCCATGAGCTAAAATGTGTTTAGCCCAACCCATTAATTTCTGAACGGGTTAGATGAGTTTGAGCTCAAATTGTCACCCCTAGTATAGATCAACAAAGTAAGAACGGAAGTAATGGACAAAATATAAAGAAAAAGCAGTAATGTTCTATTCAATGGTATATTGGAGGAGCTAGAAACCAAGGTACAAGTTTGCCTTGAAAAAATTATTTTATAGTTACAAATTATTAATTTAAAATTTAGTGACTTACAAGGAATATAATTTTGAATTCATAAACTTTAAATCCTGGCTCCGCCTGTAATAATATGTCTGAGAGTTACTATGGTGCATCGAAGCAGCAATTACTTAAGAGAAAGAAACAATTAGAGTAAACTTAAGCAATATGTTTAATGAAAAAAAAAAGAAAAATCAAAGATAGCTTTGGGTCATGATATATTTGTTGAGGTTTAATTTGATCTAGGTTTGTCATTAGGGGGTAACAAAAGTTTAGTGCGTCAATGGTGGAGCGTCGTAGCAGCCAATTATATTTGTCTAGATCGAATCGCGGCCTGGTCCAGATTAGATTTAGGCCACTACATTATAGTATGTTTGTTGAGATGTGTTGTTGGAAGGTTATAATTAATGTTGTTGATCTTTGATATAAATGATTATCAGCTTCCATTACATTTATGTCTTACATTCTCTTAATAAGAATCATTGGTGGTCAATAACTATTTGTTCCAAAGCCAGTTTATAGTTAGGTCAACAAGACAGCACACAGGGGAATGAACTAATTATGGCCTAGGTTTAAATAAAAACATACTCAGCAGACAATAGAAGTAAACATAGGTGGCTGTGTGGGACTTATTTGATTAATGCTGTTTATGTATTATACAGGGAGGAGTTGTTAAATTGCAAATTAAAAGAGCAACCCCATCAATATCATTGGATCATACCTCATCAATTTTCATGCATGATACAGGTATGCTAGTAGTTTATCACATTTATATGCTAGTATAACACACCCATTTGTGAATTTATACTCTTTTATAAAAATCTTTTGCGACAAAATTATATATACTAAAGAAAAATTTCAACCACAAGTAAAAAAAAAAAAAAGGCTCAAACGTAACATACCGTCGTCGCCCCTGCCCATATTATTCTACAAACAGAAAGTAAGCAAATATGAAAAGTCTTGCAACAGAATAGCATATTAATTTCAACCAACGCGTTTTGATTTAAGGACTTGGAACTTGTTGCGCTGGTTGCAGCTCTGAATTTATGCCTGTAATGATGATTTATTAACCAAGTAAAATTACAGTTAATTAGTAAATTGTTTTTTGGTTGAAAAAGATGAAAGCGAAGAGATAATTAAAAGGGCATAATAATAATAATATACTTGCCTTGCCAGTGATATTATTTGATAGCCAATCAAGACCTTCATAAAGTCCCTGCCCAGATGTTGCACAAGCACTCTGGATGTACCTAAAACACATGTACACAACACACTCCTCAGCTATTTTACTTGGAAAGTGTTTGCATAAAGACAAGGTTCAAAATCTATTTTTAAATACTTCACATTTAAAACAAATTAAAATGATTTATTACCTTTTTTTTTTACAATTTCATCCTTACTGCTCTAATTGGTGAAGTGATAATTAAGCTCCCGTTCGGATATAATTTTTTTATTTTTTCCGTCATGAAATATAATCATTATTTTGAAAAGATTTGAAGAGAAAATTTCAAGTTCCAAAAGCTGGGCCAGCTTTTGTGTGAAATATTTTTCTTCTACCCACAAATCTTCATTTAAAAAAAAAGTAAAATGTATATTTAAATGCAACTTCTTCCAAAAACTATTTTCTTAACACAACTTCAAAAATTATTCTTTCTAAATTTCAAATTTGCCCACTAGCTAAGTGAAACATTTGAGAGAAATGTAAATGATAGGTAAGGCTATCAAATACACTATCTTTTTAAAGGTGTATAATTATGAACAGGAGATTTTACCAGTGTCGTTGGCGGAGCGAATGCAGACCAAGTTTATCAGTAATTTCTGCAACACTCATAGCATTTGGAAGGTCTTGTTTATTGGCAAACACAAGAATAGTAGCGCCTCGTAATTCTTCCTGTATAAACCATCATTAATTTCAGCTAACGCGAATTTGATAGTACTTTGTACTCCCTCCGTTCCAGTTTATGTGAACCTATTTTCTTTTTGGTTTATTCAAAAAAGAATGACGCATTTTTAAATTTGGAAACACTTAAACTTTCAATTCTGCCCTTAATGAGAAGCTTTTATAACCATACAAATACTCTGGCACCTTTTTTTGACTTGTTTAGGACCATAAATTCCAAAAGTATTCATTTTTTCTTAAACTTTGTGCCCAGTCAAATATGTTCACATAAATTGAAACAGAGGGAGTAATTTTTATATTAGTTGTAATATTACCTCATTAAGCATGCGATGGAGCTCATCTCTAGCTTCTGTAATTCTATCTCGATCATTACTATCTACCACAAAGATTAGACCTTGAGTATTCTGAAAGTAGTGCCTCCATAGAGGCCGGATCTGTAAAATTAGTACAACAAAGTAAAAAATTAGATAACTCAATTAACCAAGTAATAATTAGCTTTGATTGGGATTTTTCGAGTGTTAACATGTTAAATACCTTATCTTGTCCGCCTACATCCCATACCGTGAAGCTCGAATTCTTGTATTCCACCGTCTCCACATTAAATCCTACAGATTAATATGTCTTTATGCATATACACTAACAATATACTAACAAATTTGTATATATTTAATGAAATTTCAGAGCACATAACATAAATTCATAAAGGCCAAAAAGGTATTCAAATCATTCAGATTGTTTTTGGGTCAATTCTCAAATTTTATGTTATGGAATCTGAATATAAAGACTTCTTAGTAATCAAATGGATAAAGAGTCGAGATAGCAAATACCAATTGTAGGAATGGTAGTGACAATCTCCCCAAGTTTTAACTTGTACAAGATGGTTGTTTTACCAGCTGCATCGAGTCCCACCATCAATATTCTCATTTCTTTCTTTGCAAATAGCATTTTTACAAACTTAGATATTGACATACCCATCGCTCTACAATGGTGCAAAGCAACTACGGTACTACTTGTGCAGAGAATTCACTTATTTTATCGCACTTTGATATTGCCTTATACTCGATTAAAGAATCGACCAGAGTTTCGGAATACAAATAATAAATCGCATTTTCCGAATCTTAAAAGGAAAAAAAAGAAAGAATAGGATTCCGATAAGGTTTGAGGAGACTAAAGGACGGTGACGGAGTCAAAATTTTCACTAAGAAGAGTCAAAATATAAATTAGTAAGTATATGTAAAAATTAAGGAAAGTCAACACATAATATATATATACATAAAAATATAATAATTAACGATAATATTTCCCGACGAAGGCCAATGAGTGGCTCGGCCACTGCTAAAGGGTGCAAATTAATTCCATCTCACGATTAGCTAAGAAGGCATCTGTCTTTTGGCCCATAATCTCAGTGAATTGGCGATTCGTTTCCCAAAAGCAGGTTCTCTTTTCAAACTTGGAAATCTCTGTGCTACTCACTTGTACGAGAAGCAAAGAATCGTAGTTTAAATACTTAGCCACTGAGATTAATTAATTGCCCACCTATTAATTAACTTTTTAATTACTGAGTGTTTTTCAAACAGAAGACAAATTAGCATTAGAAAGGACGGGAAGTCAAGGGGACGGAGAAGATTATCGAAGCTTGCAAATCCGATTTTGGAAATCAAGTTAAATTCCGTTTATCCTTTTCTTTTTTTACCTTATGGAATACAAATTATTACTATTAAGTTATATAAAATGCCAGCTGACCGATAGGTTACATGTCTCAAACAACACCCACACAAGAAAGAAGACCTCTACCTTGATCTAGAGAAATAATACAGTTAGTAACTAGATACTCTTTTCCTGTGTACAAAAGAGAATTCGAATACATATGCTTATCCTTTCTTGAGTCTTGTAGGTGTAACCTTAAATTAATTCAACTTAACTTCACGGAAACACCAGTTATATGGACTAACAATCTCTAAGATTTACTACAACAGAGAGACGGTAATAAACAAATATTAGTAGATGAATTCTCAAGATTTTCTTGGGATCGAACAATGGACACATCCAACCAGTAGGTTAAAAGTTCGAATCATATGAATATAAATTGAGAAAAACTATGATCCCTTTGTTCTTGCATTTGTCCCACCGGCGGCTGGTAATCCAGAGTCTCAACCCTTCTTTCCATTTGGGTTTTTGCATGCACATCCTGTGTGTACCCTGTCCTTAAAGATCTTGAAATAGGAATTGTGAAACGAAATACTAGTCCAGCTAATTCTAGTTCCAAATCCAGCTTATAGTTAGGTCAACAAGACAGCTCATATGGGAATGAACTAATTATGGCCTAGGTTTAAATAAAACATACTCAAGCGGACAATAGAAGTAAACATAGGTGGCTGTACGGGACTTATTTTGGTAAGGCTGTTTAAGGATTCAATAGGAGTTGTTGAATTACAAATTAAAAGACCCAACCCATCAATATCATTGGATGATATCTCATCAATTTTCATGCATGATACAGGTACGCTAGTAGATTTGTCTCATTAATATGGTATAACACACCCATTTGTGACTTTAATGTTTTAAATCAGTGCATACAGAGTATATATCTTATACTTGTATGATCCAAAATTTAGATATAAATTTATATAATTAGATTTATTGTAAAAAAGGTTTAATCTAAGTAAATATTAATATTCAAATGACAGATGTAACGTATTTGCGAGAAATATCGCGCGTGTGTCATATGGTAACACTATTTTGGAGTAACAATGGAGCAATAAATAATTCAAGAGTATGAAAGGAAACAATAAATAACAAATAATGCCATTTAAGTAAATATATGAATAGAGGTCACCCGACAAGGGTAAGATACTCCAATAATTCTCTGATAATGACAATCCTTTGAATATTTCGATCCCTCTTGGATAGGGGGAGAAAAAATAGATAAAGATGTAAAAAGGTAAACTTTGTATGTATGTGATAAAGAGAGAATCTTTAGAGAATGCCAATGCATTGTTCTTTACAAAAAGTGTCCCATCCCCCCATACTACATATTTTTCTACGTATAAGGGCACATGAAGCACAAAAACCTAGATAGTACAACTGGGAAGAATATTCGCTCGAATATTTCTAAAGTATAGTAATCCTGGATCTGACCGTTACTACTCGCCGAGGAGAAGTATTCGTCCTCTTCCTTATCTCCCATCGAGCCACATAGGCCTTGTCGGCAACCTGCATCTTGTTGTAACGTCGACCCTTTGAAATCAGGTTATCACATCCCATTGACGACACGTGGCAGGCCCCGAAGGCTTTGTTTCCGTTGATCTAGTCAACATACAAAATGATATTTTTCGCCTATACAGTTAGTCCTTCCGCTTGTTGTGATCGTCCTCATGGGCGAATTCAATGTGCGGATAACAACGGTCGCGGTCGCTATGAAGGGTGAGTGTGATGGCGTCCTGAGGGCCATATGTTTCAAACTTTTGGTTTTCCCGAGTAACTTCTGGAATAGACTTGTTCTTCGAAATGAAGTGACGCCATGATGTCATTTATCATGATGACGATTGTTCTCGATGCGTTGAGTCAATACACGAGCGACTTCTCGTTGGTTATGCCGTTTCGATTCTGGTTGCAATCATGATGAGCCGTTTCAGTTTTGGTGCATATAAATAGGGAATTTTTATCACCATTCAAGCTTTACCTTCTTTAGAACTACCTTTGTTCTTCTGGCTCATCATCTCCGAGTTTTTTTCTATCGCTTGCTAACTTATATATGTTCCCTATACTCTCAGCTTTCTTCTTCTAACATTCCTCACCTTCCATAGCCATGTCAAACCTTCCTTCTGATGTTAATGAGGAAATCCATCCCACTCCGTTGGCTGTTGTGTTCCCCGTTCATGGGGGAGATTCCATCTCTGCTGCTGAAGAGGAGGTTCTCCCTTCAGTGGAGGAAATCATCCTCGCAATCCTGATGCTAAATCGGATTTTCAACGGCAGCTGAGGTGATGACTGGGATTTTCCAATCTTCTATGAAGGCCAAGCATTTGGCTGAGTTCAAAGTCAAGTATAGCCTTCCCGACCACGTGGAGATAATACCTGCTAATAACGATGAAGTGCACGCCCACCGTTCTGGGTACTATGCTCTCTATGCCTACCCATTTTCCATCGACATTCGTTCCCCCTCCTTCCACTGGTACGGGAATTTTGTCATTTTTATAAGGCCTCCCCTGCTCAGCTTTCCCCCTACGTTTATAAGGTGATCAATATGCTGTGAAAGTTTGCTGAACTAGCTGGTGTCGAGGTCACGCTGTGGAATTTGGTACACCTGTTTGCCACAGTTTTAATCGAGGCATGATGTTGAACCTTCGACATCGTGGGGGCAAGTGCATGGTGGTAAAATAGATAATAAAGGTAGTTGACAATTCTGGCTCGACTTCTTCTTTGTCAAGAGTGAGGCCGTCGTGGCCGGTGTCACAGGTTTCCCTGAGGCCTGGAACCGTACTCGTAAGTGCTCATATTCTTGCCTCTATCTTTTCAACTAATAATGCATTCCGAGTTTGTGGACTAATCCTTCTTGTTTTGCAGCTAGTGCTCGACCTCTTTAGTTGGTGGCGCGTCTCGCTGACTGGGTTAGACAGGTTCTCTTCTGTACTGTGGGGATCCGTGATTTTCTGAGCTTTTGGCAGAAGTTCAAACCGGCTTTCCCCTCAACATGTAATTTGCTCTTCTGATCAAGATTACATTTGTACTTGCCTATTTTGTCTTATTCATTCATTGTCCTTCCTCTAGGTTCTGTTAGGGGGCTGCAAGAAGGAACAAGGCGCCTACACCTTTGTTTAGAAGGAGAAGGGTTGCTACGCTTTCTGTCTCCACCCTCATCTCAACTATCACCCTCTCCCTCCTTGGTTTCGTTCATCGTCTAGGATGAAGAGGATTCTCCACATGACGCGGACTTGATAACTCATAAGAATAAAGTCGTGGACATAGGAGAGGGTGTACCTGCATCTGTTGAGTTATTGAAGGACGAGATCATGGTACGAGATACTGCTTCTATATTCATCGACAAACGTGTTAGGTCAACCTCCGAGGTGCCCACTTTAGAAGAGATCGACGCAGCTGAACCTTCGCATCCCCAAGAGGAGGCGGTCGCAGAGGGTGCATCTGGTGATGGCTTCGCACTTCCCCAGCGTGAGGATGCCTCTTCTTATAAGTCGGCTAGGGACGCTTCTCCTGCTGATAGGTAGCAGGGCAAGGGGACCGTTGACCAAGATGAAAAATACAACTCTATCCTCGACCCCGAAGACCTCAAGATGTGCGATAGCGGGGCTACTCAGGTCGAGGTTAGGATAGAGGGGGATCAAGAACTATCACAATTCCACTAAATCATGATTTTTTAAAGGACACCGAGGATGTGGTTAATTCCCTCGGCCCTCTCTGGTCTGAAGCCGAGTGTGTGCCTCTCCGAGAGTTGATAGATAGCACTCCGTCGAAGAGCATCTCCGGCCTCGCTCTCACTGTAAGTGTCATCGTATTTCGTTCTTTCTTATTTGCTTTGACTTGCCTCTAAGTCTTAATTCTTACTTTTGTTTAATTTACAGACCATCATTATGGAGATTGAAAGCATGTGAAGGGAGAAGAAGCGGAAAAATATCTATCAGAAGCTGAAGGCTAAGTACAAGGAGTTCAACTAGAAGTATCAGGATGCTCAGAGGTGGCTTCACGAGGAGGGCGACATGCCTGCCTTGAAGGAGGAGCTGGAAAGGAAAGACGAGGAGTTGATGGCATCCGTAGAGCGGTTCATCGTTATCGAAGGAGTGTTGAAGAAGAAAGAAGAGGAGCTTGAATTGAGTAAAAGAAAAGAGAAGCAACAGATGCTTGAGGAGGTAAAGTCCTCCCGAATGTAAACTCGAAGGAGAGCTACTATTCTAGAGTTGGCGAATAAGACTCTTCGTTCTGAGCAGGATAACTTTCTGTCAACGGACGAAGCTAAGGAGGCTAGGCTCGTGGAAGAGAATTGGAGAGTTAGATTAGGAGAACTCAGAGCTGCTTGAGTGAGTTTCTGCTGCTGAAGTTGAAAATGCATGATAGCTCGAACGACCCTCTACATCCCTGATCACGCTCAACTATGTCTAATAAAAGACTAAGCGGGCGTTGCAAATATGATCCGTTGTATTATGCCCTGAGTCGATCCCACAGGGAATTAACGTATCAAGCAAGCTGTCAGGATACTAAACTGTCACTTGGTGTTTTTTAAACTACTACAACTGAATGAAAATATTAAAACTAAAGATTAACTACAATAAGGTGTAAACAATTGTAATAAAGGTCTAAAGTTATGGTTTCCCCCGTCGGTGAACTTCCTTCTCGGATACTTCTTATAGTTTGATTAGTTGTCTCTAT
>MDKI01277246.1:0-37722 GCA_005239505.1 Nicotiana paniculata
ACCGAATTAATTCGGTTCGGTTCGGAATTCGGTTTTCCGGATTTTATGCCCACCCCTACTTCGGGCTACCTAACATTCTCCTTCTACTAGGGACGGGAGCCATACTAAGGTAATATTCATCCCTTCAAGGTTTCCAATTTCTATCTTTGTAGTACTCATATCTAGCTGTACTATTTTAGTGTGCACCATCTGGGTGTCTCACAAGGAGATCTATTAGCACATTTGCAATATCCTTTAGAAATTTTAACTAACGCAAACAATTCATCCACCATTTTGTCTCACTATAACCCCAGCTGGATCGTGTTATTATGTCCTTCTCTTAAACCATATTTGCTAGCTCCAATAGAGCATAACTCAGATCGGTGTGGCCAATTATACGTACCTCTGTTACCGTTGAAGGTAACTCAAAATGCTTATATCTCTCTCTTTTTCTGAATGGTAAATAAGGATAATCTTTCTTAACTGGGTACCTTGTACCCTTCTTCATCTTGCTTCTTTTATTTCTTGAAACTTGTATTTATCTTCTGAATCTCTCATTGTCTTTCACCATAAAGGTGGATAAATATTCTTACCTTAAGGTTCCTTATCAAGAGGCTTACACGCCTTAGTACACACATGTTCTGCTGAAGACCTCACATTTATTCATCATAAGTACCACCCAAAATCGAGTTCCTCTGACTCGAATTTTTCACAGCTATATCTCTTACCAACCGTCTTTCTGTGTGTAGGTATCATCTCATTACAAATATAATAGAATTTAGTAATTTGAATTTCTACGACTGAGCTCTACCACACGATCTAGAGTAGAAGAAAGAGTACAGTCCTAAATGTCCTTTAGCCTCCGGCTTATAAGTGTGGTGCACGACACACCCATAAACTAGACTTTACCAGACACGGCTTGTAGATTCCCTAGGACAGAACTGCTCTGATACCACTTTTGTCACGACCCAAACCGATGGGCCGCGATGGGCGCCCGATACCTTACTCAACCGAATACCACCATAACATATCATACTATCATAGATAACTGAGTCGGAAGGCTTCTGTGAGATAAGTAGAATACAACGTGAGATATTAACTTATACATAAGACATACGGGCCTATAAGACCAAATATCCACTCGTATATTGAACATAGGCCGACAAGGCCATACAATCTTTTACGTACATGACATCTGTCTACAAGCCTCTAAAAATACATAATTTTCATAAAGGTCGGGACAGAGTTCCGTCATAAAACAATACACGTCTAAATCATACTAACCAAACGAGCAACTACGAAGCAAATTGAGCGCACCAATATTTTTCACTGAGCTGATAGCCTACTTGGAGGGCTCTCGATCCGTCTATCGGGACCAGCAAGCATGAAATGCAACGTCCCTAGGCAAAAGGGATGTCAGTACAAATAATATACCGAAGGCACATAAATAAGTACATATCAGACATGGAAAAAAAAATATAGAGTAAGTGACTCAACCGTTAAGTCATGATAATTCTGTAAATCATGAAATAATTATAATGTCATGCATATGCGTATGAATGTCATGTCGTGCATAGGTACATATTTTATAACATCATCAGGACTCTGAGGGCATCCCATCATATTATATCAGCCACTGTGAGCAAAATCATCAATGTATACCAGCTGATCAGGTGGTGGTGCGTATATAATGCTGTAACCTTTTTTTTCCATATCCCATATAAATATAATACATATATACGCGTATATAACGCCATCTGGTCATGGGTCAATGTACATGTATAAATGCATGAAATGCATAAGAAATGCGTTAATAAAATTTTCTCGGAACGCCATGAAAATCAATATGCCTTTCGGATAAACATTATCAAATACGTATTTTTCCTGGGACTCATGAACAAAAGATAATAATAACTCACATGGGGGAATCAAGAATATAGACACCCCTAGTATTTCTATGGATAGAGTAATTTATGGAAATTGTGCATTTACTCGTTTCTTCTGTATAATTTGAATCATGCCAAAAAGAAGGAAGTGATAGCGTTAAGACACTTGAGTAAATTCTCTTGACAATCCCTCTAACACCCATCAATTGTGACAACACGTAACGACAAGATTGAAGTAGAGAAAAAAAATCCGTATGATATTCTTGATAAGATTGCACCGTACTCCGTAAATTGCAGAATCTCACTTTGATTTGAATGATTGAAGCCTTGCGTTGCTTATGTGACTTAATCTTGTAACACTCAAACATTTTACGTTTGAATTACTTGAATTCTTATCAGATACAAATTTGTAGCTTACATGAATAAGATTCTTGCACTTCCAAAACTTAGTGGCTTTTCTTTATTAACTAATGCCTTATATTTAGCCAAGACTTTCCTTTATTGAATTCCTTTTACGTGGCTTTCGAAGATTTAGTTTGTGACTTAGTGTCAAGTTTCATGTCTTTAATTTAGCCACATATTATAGTGCCTTAAAGAGTCACCATGTGATTTTGAGGGGTGCTGCCATGTTATTACGTACTTATCCAAACTTCCACCTCTTTTTCTTAATCAACTTATTAATTTCCACTAATTCAATAATTAACCAATTACCCACATAATTAAGAATTATCTCAAATTACTTATACTACTCACTTTTAACATACATTATACACCTCACTATCATGGCCATGTGGTACCTTGTATGGTACTAGTTCATAAATACCGGGTATTATAGTTCGTACCGTATTTTATCCAAATTGACAAGCTTCGACGAAACTCATTTTCTTCGATTTGCTTTCCCTCTCACCTTCACGAATTTACTTATTTGAAATAGCATAATACTTATAACCCCAAAATAAATCTCATTCCCGAACTTGTGTTGATTAACTTACGGTGAAACCTTAACGTACGGAAATGCGGAATACAATATCTCATTTCCGAACTTATATCAATTTACTTATGGCGTACTTTCACATACGAAAACATGAGGTGTAACAAATGAGCTCAGCTTGAGTATTGCTAATAACGTTAGAAAGCTTTTGGTAACCTAAAATCCATTGGCCAATGCTGTTGCGTATGACTCCCCCTAAACTACCAATGTTCTTGTTAATATTATAAGCACCATCACAGTTAAGCTTATAAGAGCCCGTGCTAGGTTTTTGCCAACTAAAGGTGATGTTTTTGACATTTAAAGGGGGGGTGGTGGTGGTGGTGGTAAGTACCAGTAAGACACTTGAATTCGGCAGCTTTGTTGAGGGTTTGGGAGAGGGAGACATCTTTAGATTCATTATTAAAATTATTGCTATTACGATTAAGTTAAAGGTGCAAGAGCCCAAAGGGATATATGTCATCCCATTCCAGTGTGAGAGAAAAGATTTTACTGGTTGTGCGAGTCTAATTGAGTCAAGGCAGTGGATATCATTTGAAGTGTGGGTTATGGGACATAATTGGAAAATGTAGGTAATATCTTCCTTACCTTTCCTACAAACTGAGCATTGATCATCAATGTTTAGGCCTATGTGATGAAGATATGATCTAAAGGGAGGTTTGTTGTGGTAGCAAAGCCAAAGGAAAAAATTAATTTTCCTAGGTTTCTTTAGTTTTCATATCCATGAAAAATTTAGGATGGGCTCCTTAGAAGGAGTAATAAGATTAATAGCTTATTTTATGCTAAATATGCCACTATTTGTAGGGAATCAATATGGTTTATCGTTAGTGGAGATAGAATTGGTGGTATGAATGCTTTTTATGGCATCTTTGATATCGCTAGGAATGAAAAATGAGAGACGATCAAGATTCCAATTGTGGTGAACAAGAACATCCTTTACCAAGAGGTATTCTTCATTAAAAGATAGGGGGCCTTGGATCAGAGATCTTAGTGGGGGGAGGTTTATTGATAA
Source organism: Nicotiana paniculata (assembly GCA_005239505.1). NCBI lineage: Eukaryota > Viridiplantae > Streptophyta > Magnoliopsida > Solanales > Solanaceae > Nicotiana > Nicotiana paniculata. The sequence goes on from MDKI01277246.1 coordinate 3,866, forward strand.
AGAATCGATGGAAAACCACAATGCTAGCAGATGGCGGGCTTCCGCTTTTCTTTTCATTAATGAAACCCGCCAGTTATTATGAACTCTATCTCTAAAGTGGTTTATGCACGAAACTTGTTACCACTAAACGACGAAGCCAGGAGCGGAAGAATCTATCTTTCCCTTAGTGTGTAACCGATTTATATATGTTAAGCTCCCCTTTTTTTCTCTCCTTTGCTTTTCTTTTGCCCATCTATTGCTCCAAAGATTTATACTATCCCCTTACCTATATTCCATACAAGACCTTTATTGCATAGATTCCATCCATGCACGATATTTTTCCATATCAAGGAGGTCTTCTTTGGGGAGGGTTTGAGGAATATTGGTTAATAAATAAGCACCTTGGCCGTTGGCCCAAGGAGCCATTGGATTGTTATAAAGTAAAACTTCACTCACAACAAGTACAAAAAAACTTCACTCACAACAAGTACAAACTATAAGGATATGTTTTGAAAGCCATGTTTAATTACTTCACTGTGTAATTACTGGGGTGCTAATTATACAACATGTTAATTACATATTATTTTAATTATAATTATCTGCTTGTTTGTCATGATATAATTATAGTGTAATTACCTGTGTCATGTTTGATTGTATAAGTGTATTACATAGATAAATAAATATTTTTTCAGATTAATATGTAAATATTTTTCACTGTGTGATAAATATTTATATGTATGATAGATATTAAATATTATATATTATCATCTATTAAAAATTTATATTCTTTTACATAATATATATTAAATAATTATAAAGCAATACATAATATTATAAAAATAATTGGTATCTTCATATAAATAATATTGAAACATAAAACTGACTAGTATTTTACCTTACTGATATTGTAGCTTTATCTTCCATATAAATGTCAAGGTATCGTGAAGTTAAGAAAATAAAAAAAATTCAATACGGAGCCAGCTATTGTCGTTTCTATCTTTCTTTGTTTCCCAAATGAATAATATAATAGTGAAAGAAAAAAATTGAAAAAGTTGTCTTTGTTATGAAACAATAAAAGAAGAAGAAGAGTATTGTAGAGAAAGTAGATAGAGAATTCTTATTGATTTTGGGATGATTTATAATGGAATATAACCCTCTATTTATAGGGGAAAAGTGACTTAGCCACCAAGTAATAAACTCTAAGATCTCTAAAAAATATAGACATTCACCTTAAATAAAATACTATTTATAACACTCCCTCTTGAATGTCTATTCAACAGATATTGTGTCTCGTTAAAACCTTATAAAATAAAATGCAGCAGGAAAAAAAATTCTAGTAAAAGAAAAAGAGTACACATATCTAACAATAAGTCTTTTGGTTGCCTCATTAAAAACCTTGCAAGAAAAACCCAGTGGGACAAAACCTTGTAAGACAAAAAGAGTACAACACATATTAACTCCCCCTAATGAGAGCATCGATTCACATCCTTGAGCCTTCGCATCCCAATCTTGTACACTAACTTCTTGAAGATTGACATTAGTAGAGATTTGGTGAGCAAATCAGTCATATTATCACTTGAATGAATATGTTGCACCTTAAAATCTTCATTCTTGTATATATATAATGTCTTCATATAATGTCGTGGAATAGCCTTTTCAATATCTCCATAGAGGGAAAATTTTTCGCTATCACATTATCATGCTTATAGTTATAACAAGATACATGAGTGCACAAATTACACTTAAGATGTAGTAGTTCATGACCAAGAATTTTATATGCTTTAAATAATTTAAATTCTTCATGGATTATAATATAAGTTAAATCATATAAGCCATATGAATGGATTTTATACGCATATCAAGTTTTATGTCATGCTAGACATATAAGATAGATAAAAGTGATTGCACTCGTCATTGACTTTATACTTTCAAGTTTTTGAACTACATGTCTTTCATATGAAACCAATTCTATTTGAATTGTATCTCTTGTGTTTGACCAATATTTTTATGTCTGTATTCGACAGACTTGAGGTCCTCATCTATACTTAGCGCTATCATATATGTCGACGATGAACATTTTATATCGGTTCCAATATTTTTTTCATAAAGACATAATATAAAGATCTCTTCATTCATATTTTCAGGTACCTGAACCTCTCCTGAGATTTTATGAAGTGTTATGTCATGTGATCTTCTATATAACTTGCCTCATTATTATGATCATTTTGATCATTTGCTCATCTTCTTTATCAAGAATTCTATTTAAAACCGAGTTGTTAAGCGTACCATAGACTTTGTCCTTCTAGGACTTATTCTAATATGAGATTTTTCAGTGAGAATATAGTTACTTTCTTTGGGTCAGCAAATGCGCCTGGCATGCTTTGCAATATATTGTAGATGAATTATCTTTTTATGAACTTCAAGTTCATATATCTTATTCGAGGATCGAGATCTATTAATAACAATTCATTCCATGTAACTTTTTCTCAATTGATTATCTTGTCTTCCCCTCATGTTAGAAAAACTAACTTGCTTCCTCAACTTTAGAAATCCATCTTTGTGCGTTGTGGTGCTAATCAAAATACACACTGCACATTAATAATAATACGATGGAATTATTTGGTTCCTGACCCTGAACCACTTGTGAGGGGAGAATGTAATATACTTTTGTATATAACGTATATCAAACAGATATAGATAACTTTATTCTCATAAACAATAGTTTAATTATTACGTGGAGGCACTCAATAAAGCTAAACTAGTTGTGATGTAAACCAACTTATCAAGATAAACTATCTTGAATAGAAAATTTGGAGATTATGCTTTATTAAATTATTGAGCAAGTTACCTCTCAAACACTAGGTTGCGGGTTAATAATAATCGCACATGTAACCATCTCATAGATGCATCTTATGTGGTATACATGGCAAGTGAATGATCCCAGATTCACCTTTGATATTTTCAGCATTCATGTGCTCAATCCTAATTTTTAATTGGTCTATTAATTAATGAGAACAAGCAACATAAGAGAATTCGTAAAAAACTTTCTAGTTCTTTAATATTTACCAATGCGAATTCTCTTTCATTTTTGCACGTCATACTTAAATTGATATGGCTAAACCAATTATGCCAACTGAATAAATTATCAATATTGATAAAGTTAAGGTTTACACCATGATGTGTGCAATTATCAATAAACTCCAAATTTATAATTGTATACGGCTAAAATCGGAGAGCCCGATTTTACGATCATTTCGACACTTAGAAGGTTCGAAGGCCCGAGTTTTGGTATCGAGGCAATACATATTGAAGGTCCTCGACCTCGAGGCAATACATATTGAAGGTCCTCGACCTCGAGGTAATACATATCGAAGGCCAACATGGAAAGGCGGGAAATTTCCAAAAGGCACGTGGTCAAAGCTAACAAAATACACAAAATAGTACAAGCCCGTACCGTGACATTAAATGGATGTACCAACCATATCTCTTTACATTAATTACTCATGTACTATGTTGGGATTCCCCCTCATATATAAAGGATACCCTTGTCACTTTGTAACACACATGATATTCAATAGAAGAACAAGAACATCCTCTGCTCTCTAACTAAAACATTCTCTACAATTGCTTCATTAATTTATCGCTTTCTATTTATTGTGTTCTTGAATTATTCTTCATTTATTAATTGTTATTGATCATAAATAGGCCATTCTTAAGGCCTCTAACACTTTTACACTGTTATCGATAGCCCCTAGTCAAGTTTCTAAAGCTCGACCTCGAGGCACTTCTGACCACCCTCGACACCAGCCGCTCCGCGACCCGGTTTGTGCAATCTCGTTTCCTTTTGCTCTTATTTCATTTTTCTAACATTCACACTCAGTATCTACTGCCTAAACAACCGGTATCGAAATAGATCACGTATTTTTAGAACCTCATAATAAATATAATTTTAATTACCATTTTCAAGGTAAACAGTTTGGCGCCCACCGTGGGGCTAAAAATAATAGTGATTGTTTTAGTGCTGGTTTTCTATAACACAATTAATTCTTCACACTTTTTCTTGTCCGAGAATCTTCAATTTCAAGTCAGAAAATGTCTAATTTAGTAAACGCACATGAAAACAACGATCCTGAGGATCACAGACCACAAGAAACTGTGCTCAAACGGGCCAAAGTGCCCACCGCAACAAAAGAACGAACTCAAAGTTTCATACCTAAAGTAACTATTGTGTTCAGAGAGGAAGATGTCGAAGCCTTGTCCTAACCACATAACGATGCGCTGGTAATTTCTTTCCTCTTGAATAAAGTTCAAATTAAGCATGTGCTCGTGGATCCAGGTAGCTCGGCCAATATAATCAGATTCGGGGTAGGGGAGCAGCTCAAACTGCTTGACCAAATCGTACCTGATTCTAGAGCCCTCAGAGGGTTTAACATGGAGAGTGAAACGACGAAGGGGGAAATCATCCTCCCAGTCGACATGTCCGGTACAGTTCGGGGCACCAAGTTTCATGTCATTGAAGGAGATACGAGATACAACGCCTTGCTTGGAAGGCATGTATACAAAACATCAGGCGGTGCCGTCGACTCTCCACCAGATATTGAAATTCCCAACCACAGATGGCATAAAGAACAGTGTATGGTGAGCAACACGCGACAAAGAAAATGTTTGCAGTGCACGATGTAGCACCAGAGCCCATATATTCGAACCTCGGAGGGGTCAAAATATAAACAGTTTCCCGAGGATGACGAGGAAGACTTCCTCACCCCTCGAACCTTCGTTTCCCCCAAAGAATCGGATGCAAAAAAATCGACGATCGAAGAGCTGGAGCAAGCTGTTTTGACGAAACACCTACCAGATCGAAAGGTATACATAGGAACGGGATTAACCCCTGAACTCAGGAAAGAACTCATTCAACTTCTTATTGACAACATTGATTGCTTTGCTTGGTCCCACTTAGACACGACAGGGATCTCCTCGGGAATAACCACCCATCGACTAAGCGTCGACCCCAGGTTCAAACCGGTGAAGCAAAAAAGAAGGCCTCAGTCCGAGGTAAAGCATGCATTCGTCAAAGACGAGGTAACAAAACTCCTCAATATAGGATCCATCAGGGAGGTAAAGTATCCCAAGTGGTTGGCCAATATAGTAGTGGTCCCTAAAAAAGGGAACAAATTAATAATGTGCGTAGATTATAATGACTTAAATAAAGCATGCCCTAAAGATTCATTCCCGCTGCCCAACATCGATCGATTGATTGATGCCTCGGCCGACCACGAGATTCTCACATTTCTCAACGCCTACTCTGGGTATAATCAGATTCAAATGAACCCCGAGGATAGGGAAAAGACTTCGTTCATGACAAAGTATGACACATACTGCTACAATGTAATGCCCTTCGGGCTAAAAAATATAGGGGCCACGTACCAACGCTTGTTTATACCCAATTTTTTCTCAAATTATTTTTAACTTGCATATATACCTTCAAAATCATGCTTTCATAGCAATTGCTATTTTTCTGTAATTTTACCATATTTTTATTAAATCATCAAGTGTTTTCATTTCTAATAATTAATTACAAAATTGCATTACAAACAATTTCAAAAGCATTTCTTGATTTAATTTATTATTTAGGGTCCTATTGAGACCAAATTACTTCACAATTACCCAGATTGGCACTCTTTGACAATAATTGCAATAACTTTGCGATTATAGCCTAATAGTATGTTTATGCTATTTTGGCCCAATAATTAGTCATTTTATGTTTTAAATACTAATTAATCATTTTAATTTACTCTATTAAGCATCAATTTCATTTTTTATAATTATCAGCTATTTTTATAAATTATTTATCTATTTTTAATTGGGTATTTCTACTATTTAAATTCTAGCCTAATTAATCCGGACCCCTAACCCATTTAAATAAACCAACAGACCCCCCAAGCCCAATTCCTACATTACCCGGCCCAATCCGGACTCAATCTCAACCGTTGATCAAATTTGATCAACGGTCCATAACGACCCTTACCTAATTTAACCCTAAACGACTACCCCCCCTATCTCTCATTTTTCCCCCCTTCACTCCCATCTGTCTATTAATCCTCTCCTCTCTCTCTCTCTAAACCCTTTCATCTACTGAGCCCTTATCACCCTTCTTCTGCCACCCCCTCTCCAGAAACCATGGAGGTTCTTCCCCTCATCGACCTTATGGCTCCATCTTTCACACCTGTGTCACCAGTGGAGGTTCTCAAGTGACCCAGAGGCGGTTCACTCCCATCTCTGGTCTCATGCCATCTTTTCCGGCCACTTATGGCCGTTCGAGTAAGATCTTTGCATTTTTGGGCCAAACGCCGGTAATATTTAAGTTTTCTTCTCTTCTCTGGGTTTTCTCTGGAAACCCTAGATTTAAATCCTTCGATCTTTTTAGATCTGTGACGGATCTATGTGTCTTTTAAGGTTCTCACATGTTTTCCTCAAAAGATTTCTTTGATTTCAAACGATTTCCTCTTTTTCCAGACTAGGGTTTCAAAACCCTTTTGCAAAATGATTTCTTTCTGATTTTTAGCAATTACTTTGTGATTTTATCATGTTTAAACATCACCTGAGATTTTCTTTTTGTTCAATTCATTTTGTTAATAAACCCTAATACTTCTGGGTTTGATTTAGAAGTTCGAGTCAGTTTGTGATGTTGTTTGCGTGTCTCTCATGAACCTCCTGGGCTTTCATGTATGTTCTATGTGCTTCTTGCTCTAATTTGTAGTTAGGGTTTCTGAATCTCTACTATTCCTTTAACTACTTGCTTAGGGTTTCTCTGATTTTTTTTCAACATGTGCTATTTATCGTTTAATAGGTCTGATTATTCATTTTATTGATTGTTTCATAATACTCTCTACTGGTTTTGTGTATTCTCCTTAGACCTGCAATACTTACCTTAAAAAAACTGTGATTTCGTGTATTTTCCCTATAACTCTTTACTGATTTTGAATTACTTCCTTACTTGTATGATACTTTCCTTAGTTAGTATTGATTCCCTATGATTTTCAATCTCATTCGTGATTCTTGTGGCTAATTTCCAGAACTAAAGTTATGCTCTACCTTATTTATGTGCACGAATATGCTGTCAGTTATTTAAAATGTAATTTACTTAATTATTTATTATGTACTTAGTCTTTATTACATGCCCCATGCTTTTACCACTCTTAATATGGTAAAATCAGTCTTATAATTGATTCTTTTCCTTTTTTGATACAACTTGTGCCCGTTTGAACTATGACTCCCTAATTAAAGGGAGTCCGGGTATTGATTGATTCTGATTTGGTATTTTTCCTATAACTATGTTAAATTAGTACTTCTTACCTTATTTACTACTGTTTTCAAAGCTATATATACCCAGGCCTCTTATTTTCCAAACACATGAACAATACACTGTTCTGAACTCTCTCACACACATATACATCCTCTCTTGTTATTCTTGCTGTTCACTTGCTATTCTCAGTCGGCTGCAAGCCAAGACTGAGCAACTATACACTCTACTGCTCTGCACTCTACTGTTCTTCACTCTATTGCTCTTCACTCTGCACTTATTCTCCTTTAACTGGTATGTTTTCAGTTTAACTTAAAGCTTCAAAACAACATGTTCCTTTTGGTATTACAGTTCCTTCTATTTCTACTATGATTCTACTTATGGTTCTATTGTGTACCCTGTAATTAGCATGTCTAATTTCACTTTACTAGTATGATTGTTAAGCTGCGTCCTATCCTCCCTTAGATTCAGCATGTTATCCCCCTAACACACCCCTCAATCTGATTATGTTAGTTTCTGGTCTGAACCTCTTTATGAAAACTGTTTTGTGGTTGTTAAAGTTCTGTGATACCTTAGTATTTCTCTGGTATTAACTTGTATGCAAATCTGCTTCATGAACAACCTACTTGTCCCCAATCCCTTATTCCCTATTTGTGACTGCCTCCTTGTAATATGTATGTTGATGTGGTTCGGAGTTGTTGATTGTCCTAATCCCTTTCTTTCAAATTGTTTTCACTGAGTAATACTCTTCTATTGTTCTTTAAAACTTATTTCAAACAAGTTATTTTCAAAAGCTATTTTCCTACTTGATCTTTTCAAAACTATGAGCACTTCCACTATACTCTAAGACATTAGGTTCTGCCCCTCTTGTGTGAGAGTTGCCTTGGGACCCTTGAGCTCCCTCTGAACTTTGACACACAAGAGCTGGCCTTTCCACACTGCACTTACTCCATCTTGGGTTTGAAATCTGGGTGAGAGCACTGCCCGGATCCTTTGAGATCCTTAGGGAACTCTGACACACCCGGATCATGTGAAAGGCTGTGAACTAATAGCAATGAGGATTCTGGAGATTCTGGGCCTATCAGTAGGCTCCCTATAGCATAACTTCTTTTTCTTATTTCAATTATGTAATTTATACAAATGGCCTGTAATGAATAATTATAAACAACTCTTTGGGGATGGATAGTGAAAAGGTAGGGGTAACTTGTGACGACCCAAAGGGTCATCACCTATGTTATTACCCATTCCGTACTTTCGAGGACTTGAAAACCTTATTTGTATTTTCCTCGATTTGCGTGTGCAGTCCGGGCGCATAGCTGGACAGCTTAAACATCAAATTCTTTGAAAACAAATGCTAAGACTTGATATTAAAATGAATAAATATGACTACGGTCAGTATTTTGGGTAAACGGACCCGGACCCGTGATTTGATGGTCCTGGAGGGTCCGTAGGAAAATATGGGACTTAGGCGTATGCACGGAATCGAATTCCGAGGTCCCATGCCCGAGAAATGAATTTTTGAGTAAAATTATTTTCTGAAAATATTTAAGGAAATTAAAAATGAAATCTGATTAAAAAGTGATGGTATCGGGCCCGTATTTTGGTTTCGGTGCCCGGTACAGGTCTTATATATGGTTTAAACACGTTCTGTAAAGTTTGGTTGAAATTGGATTTCGTTTGACGTGTTTCAGACTTAAAATGGAAAATTTGATGTTTTATGAAATTTGATAGGATTCATGGACTTTGAGGCTTAATTTGACGCGTATGATGTTGTTTTGGCGATTTGATCACACAGGCAAGTTCGTAGGAGGTTATGTAAGTTATCTGTGAAATTTGGTATCATTCCGAGTTGTATATGTCAGTTCGGTACGTTGTTAGCAAAGTTAGAAAACTTAAAATTCTTAAGTTCGGTTCTTGAGGTTTGGGGGTGTGATTTCGAGTTTTAGCGTTGTTTTAAGTGTTTCGAAGGCTTGAGCGAGTCCGTATTATGATTTGGGACTCGTTGGTATATTCGGATTAGGGCTCGGGTGGGCCCAGGTGCCTTCCGGGCACTTAGCGGGGCTAAAAACCAGCAAACAAGGCTGCTGGTGCACCTGCTCTGGTGTGACCGCAGGTGCGGTTGCCCAGCATCGCAGGTGCGAGACCGCAGGCGCGGTCCCAGGAATCGCAGGTACGACCACCAGTGGCCTGGCCAGCCCTCGCAGGTGCGAGAACACAGGTGCGGTCTCCTCTTCGCAGGTGCGATCCCAGACCCCCCAGCCCAATTCCGCAGGTGCGAGGTTCTTCTCGCAAGTGCGAGACCGCAGGTGCGGTCCCAGGCATCGCAGGTGCAATCACTGTTCAGGCAGTGAGTTTAAGACCCATTTTCCTCATTTCTCACCTTCTCCCTTAGGCGATTTCCACCATTTTTAAGAGCTTTCGACCAGGTCTTGTAAGGTAAGTAAATTCCACCCGTAATTAGTTTCATGCATGCATCTTAGCTTAATTAACCACATAAACTAGTGCAAAAATTCAAGAAAATAGATAGTAACCTAGAACTTGTGATCACCTTAGAATTTTCTGTGAATTTGGCCATGAAATCATGTAAAAATCATATATTTATGATCCTTAGGCTTTGGGTGAGTGTTCTCTTCGAGAATTGCAAGAATCCGAGCGAGCGGGCCTGAGGTCGAATTTTGATAAATTTGAAAGAATGGTAGGAAATGGATATATGCCATGTAATTGAATCCTTGAATCCTTATTGATATACTTGAGTTGATTATGTCTAGATAATACCATTCCGGAGTTGAATTCTAAAGGAAAGGCGGTGTTAGAGGGTTGATTGCTATACTTGGGACCCGAGGTAAGTGTTTGGTCTAACCTTAGCTTGAGGGAATATGAGTTGAGTATAATTTGCTACTTGCTAATTGTCAAATACGATGTATAGGCATGTTGACGAGTATCTATACATTGGTGTCTAGCATGATCGTGAGTCCTTATATTGTGAATATTCTGCGTTTGTGGTAATTTCCATGCTTATTGATGATTTCTGTATGTTGTGAAGAATATGTGAAGGGAATTGTAATCTTTAAACTCCGTTGGAGCATTGGCTCAAATTGTAACACAAACAATGAAGGTATATGAGATAATTGCACCCTTTGGAGCATTGGCTCAAGAAATAGAGTGAATTATGAAATGAAGTGGAAGAAAGAGAAAGAGCTACTGAAATATACCCTTACCGGGTCATTGTTGCTTTTGATATTGTCTCCCCTATTGGGATATTGAGGTTACTGTTATTGTTCCCTTGCCGGAATTTTTATTTTATACTGCTTACTTCCTTGACCTTGTTTGTGATTGCTGTTTGGGTGAGGAAGAGTGTTAAAGCACGAAGGGTGATGCCGTGCACTGTTTGATATTGTGAGGAAGAGTGTTAAAGCACGAAGGGTGATGACATGTACTGTTTGATATTGTTCCCTTGCCGGGGTTATTATGTCTATTCTGTTTACTCTCTTGCCCTTGTTTGTGATTTCTGTTTGGGTGAGGAAGAGTGCTAAAGCACGAAGGGTGATGCCGTGCATTGTTTGACATTGTGAGGAAAGAGTGTAAAGCATGAAGGGTGATGACGTGCAGTACGATGTATCAATCTGTACCAATATTCATTGATTATACTGTGAGGAAAGAGAGTAAAAGCACGAAGGGTGATGCCGTGCCATGATTTACATTGATTACATTATACATTGCATAGTGAGGACGAGAGTAAAAGCACGAAGGGTGATGCCGTGCAAGTTTGTGATTTCTTGTCCTTATTGATATGCTGGCTTTGTTGTTCTTTTCCTTATTGAGATTTCTTATATGAAACTGTTATCTCCCCACAACATGTTCCCCTACCTTTATTAATTATTTCTCCCTATATTTCTCATCGGTTGTATATATGTATATCTATTTATTTGAACTGCACAGATTTATTGGTAGTCCGGTTCTAGCCTCGTCACTACTTCGCCGAGTTTAGGCTACGCACTTACTAGTACATGGGGTCAGTTGTACTGATGCTACACCTGCACTTCTTTATGTTGGGCAGATTGCGCAGTCGGACCCAGAGGACATCATTAGTGGGAGTGTCTTCCAGCTTATCATGGAGGCTTCAAGGTATACCGTTGGCATTCGTGGGCCTTGGCGTCTCTTCCATACCTTTTGTCTTCGATTTTGTCTTATTTTTCCTCTAGTTTCAGAGGGAGACATGTATTTCCTTTCAGACTTGTATTTAGCACTCTTATAGACAGTCCGTGAGTTTGTGACTCCAGGTTTTGGGAAAGTTTACGCGTTGTTGTATTATGTTGTCCTTATTTAGCTTGGAACCATATTTATTTTCGCTGTTAAACTGTGAACTGTTTAGTTTATCCTATTAAAGTGGTGTTAATATGATAGTTTATCTATGTAGGTTGGCTTGTCTAGCGGGTTCAACGTTAGACTCCATCACGGCCCGATGGTGGGATTTCGGGGCGTGACATAACTATGCATGCTATAATTATTAAAGGGGTAGAAACCATGCTATTAGGTTTACATTCCTTATTTACGCAATAGAAACCATGTTTAGGATCAACATGTGCAAAGCATATGTAACAACCCGACCGGTCGTTTTGAGCTCTAACGCGTCGTTTGGCAGTTCGAGGCCCTGAGCAACTTTGTTTCAAGTATTATGATCGGAATTGAGTTTCAGGAAGTTCAGAGTCAATTTGGAAAGAAAATCCTCATTTCGGGAGCCTTAAGTTGGAAGAATTGACTAGGATTGGATTTTTGAGTAAACGACCTAAGAATTAGGATTAGAAGGTTCCAGTAGGTTCGTATGATGATTTCGGACTTGGGCGTATGTTCGGATCGGATTTTGGAATGTCCGGGAGCATTTCGGCGCAAATTGTAGAAGTTGGCATTTTAGAAAAAAATTCATAAGTATGGGTTGAAGTATTTTTTGGTGTTATTGATGTCCGTTTGGGATTCCGAGTCTGGGATTAGCTCCGTATGGTGATTCTGGAGTGGGGAGCATGATCGGAAGTGAATTCGGAGGTTCGTAGGTCATTTTGAAGTCATTTGGCTAAAGATAGAAATTTGAAGATTTTTGAGAAGTTTGGCCGAGAGTTTGACTTTTTGATATCGGGGTCGAATTCCAATTTTGAAAGTTGGAGTAGGTCCATAATTTCGAATATGACTTGTGTGCAAAATTTGAGGTTAATCGAACATAATTTGATAGGTTTCGACATCGAATGTAGAAGTTTCAAGTTCTAAAGTTCATTAAGCTTGAATTGGGGTGCGCTTCATGATTTCGACGTTGTTTGGTGTGATTTGAGACCTCGAGCGAGTTCTTATAATGTTTTGGGACATGTTGGTATAATTGGTTAAGGTCCCGAGGGCCTAGGGTGGATTTCAGAAGGTTAATGAAATGAATTTAGGACAAAAAAAAAAAGAAAAACTGCAGAAATTTCTGCTGCACTTTTGGGCAGCAACTGGTGCATCGGGGAGCTGATTTTGGAGGCATATATATCAAAATGTATAAAGAATCTGAAATTTGCAAAACATAAAAGTTGTATCCCTTGAATTCTAGTTTCCAGAAAGTTAAACCATTTATGATTTGGACATTTGATCAGAAAGTTATGATCGATTGAAGATGACTAGTGAAGCAGTTTCGACATAATTTACTGATGCATGGAGCCAACTTTGGAAGCTCATCTTTCGTAATATATAAAGAGTTGTATGTTGTACAACCTATCAAATGAATAATCTTCGAGTCTAGTTTCTATATCTTCAAACTGTTTGTCATTTGGATATTTCTACAAGGAGTTATGAGCATTTTAATAGAAGAAGTACAACAGGGGAAATTATAATAGGATGTACAACCTGCACAACGCAAGGTACAAAGCGAGTTTTGGCCCATTTTTTTCATTTCTTTCATTTGTCTTGGACGATTTTGGAGAGCTCAAGGAGGGATTTTCACCAAGCAACACTAGGTAAGTGATTTCTTCCTATTTTTGAGTTAAATATGTGATTAAGGATCAAATTAACAGTGTTTAATTATGGCAAATCAGTGGAAAAAGGGGAAACTAGGGCTTGAGTTTAAGAGACCTTGTAGGGGTGATTTGAGGGGTCATTTGGACTCTGATTTTAGCGTTCTTTATGTGTACGGAATCGTGAGATGATGTAGATAATTTTGGTAGAAAGTTTGCCGAGTTCCGAGACGTGGGCCCGGGAGTCGGGTTTTTGGCTAATTTCTGGTTTTGTGCATCAAGTTGATATTTTTCGTATGGGCTTCATTCCCCTAGCATATTTTGATGGGAAAAATCTGAACTTGATAGATTTGGAGCATTCGAAAGTTGATTCGAGGGGCATCGTGTTGCGGAGTAGCTTTTCGAGTTAGTTTGAGGTAAGTAATGTCTTTAAATCCTATCCCGAGGGTATGAAACCCCGAACTTTACATACTTTCACGGATTTGGAGTGACACACACACTGGATGACGAGAGTGGGGTGTGCATAAATTGGAAATTTGGAAAAATGTACCTTTTCAGGCAACTATTGAGTTGCGAAACCGCTTTTAAAGCATATGATTTATAGTATTACTGTGTTTTGATATACTTGGGATGTAAGCCATGTCTGGGGCCTAGTGTCGATCTGTTTAACCCCTTGGCCCGAGTGGCATGTTGAGAGTGTCTGACTGAGTGAGACCGATGGCCAATGTTGTGAGAATATTTATGATATGAGAGAGGCCGGGAGCCTAAGAGACGATTGATGCCATGATGTGGCTTGTTTATAGCGCTTTGGCTATAGGATCCCCTCCAGAGTCTGTACACACCCCCAGTGAGCGCAGGTACCTACTGAGTGCGAGTGCCGAGTTATGAGTGATTGGAAGGCATGAGTGACAGTGAGGTTGCCCGAGGGGCTGATGCTGAGTGACTGTGAGGTGCTAAGTGACTATTATTGAGTGAAGGTGAGGTGCTGAGTGATTGATTACGAGTGATTATTTTGCTCGAGGGGAGGTTTAAAATGATATTTTGCTGAGCTTTTGATTATGATTTGTTTCATCTTTCAAACTATTATTTTGGGAGTTTTATTGAGAAATATCGGAAATTATACTTGTTTCAAGGATTTTTACGGAAACTGATATTCGAACTTATGTATACTTTATTGATACTTGATATATACGGTCTTGTGGATTGGTGTATTTGTTGATGTGTGTTTCTTATTCTTCAGACTGTGATTTATTTTCATTACTACTGAGTTGGCGTACTCATCATTACTCCATGCACCTTTGTGTGCAGATCCAGGTACTGGTTCTGAGTAGTATCCATTTGAGTTCATTCATCATCAGCATCCGGGATTTCGAGGTAGCTGTCTAGCGTCTGCAGCTTCTCCATTTTCCTTCTTTTATTAGTATTAGTATTTTATTCCGAGACATGGTTTATGACATTAGCAGTGTTAGTTTTATTCTTAGATGCTCGTGATCGGTTGACTCCAGTCCTGGGGATTTTTTTAGATAGTAGATGATATTATTATGTTTGCTTAAAGACTTAGAGAAAATTTTTATACTCTGTTGCTGGTTATTATTGATTTTTGAGAAATTGTATTAAAACAAATGTGTAGTTATGTGATAGTTGTCTAGCCTAATTCCACGATAGGAGCCATCACGACCTGTTAAGATTTGGGGTCGTGAAAGCATATCATGCATTAGAAATCATGGTATTTAGGCTTTATGAACACTGTTTCAACATCTTGTTTCAGTACTGTCATTCATCACTTAGAAAAATTCCGTGATAGGATAAATATTGTTAATAATTAGTTTTTTCTGCAATCATGTTTCATATTGACATGTACACTTAGAGATCCTGTTTAGGATAAATAACACTAAAATAAACTGCCACTCTTGCATCTTCTGAAATCATGCTTAATTCTGTAATTATTGTGCATTTAGAAATCCTGCTTAGGATTCTGTATATTCATCATTCGGCATCCCTACCTGTGCATTAGATACCATGTTTTAGGATTTCATTCATACTCGCTTAACAACACCTAGTCTAACTGTTGGTGCATGTAAAACGAATAAAACAACTTCACTCAGTTTGTCTAAAACAACTGGCAACAATTCTGTGTTCTGAACAACCTAGAAAGCATGTGTAGTTAATAATTTGCAACAGTCCTCTAACAATTCAGATAATTAGTATACACTGTCCTCGCCTAGGCAAGTCTTAGGTAATCAGCCATAAAGAAATAAAAATCAGAACTGCCCTTTGTGATTAGTGTTCAACTGTTAGCATGTTTAAAACCAGTAGGCAAGCCTGATTAAGACTTCCTCTCTGAGTTAGGAAATAAATCTGTCTTTGTTATTATCATTTAGATACCATGTTTTAGGATCTAAATCAAAAGAACTTAACTGTGTATGAGTCGTGCTGCCTATTTGCGTTGCCTGTGGAGGTATACTGGTGCCTTTTCTCTACAATTCTGTGTTTCCCCTAATTGCAGTCCTACATGTTCTTATCCGTCGCCTTAGTATTTTTCCTTCAAACCTGAGGGTCTGCCTAGGACATCCCTTATAAGATAGAAGTCCTAAATTCCTCCGGGACTGATAGGAAGGGACGGGTAACATCATGAAATAGAGGTCGAGACCAACACTCGATTTAGTTACTTTCACGGGGTGGGAAAGGGTAGAATATGGATATGATGACCGGTTTACTAATACCACGTGTAGCCCCTCTTCGAGGAGTGATTACCGGGTATTGTACAGATGTGATCCATATTATTATAAACCTAGGATACCCTTTATATGCTTAGATCATAATCCTTTCAAAATCTAACCTTCTTTACTATTTTCAAACATCTGCATGCTTAAGACTTAAATCCCCTCTTATTTGAGCCTTTATTTGTTTGTTTGTTAAGCCGTACAAATTCACAAAAGCTGTTTGGCCGGGAACCACACTTATGGATCCTGAGGGGTGCCTGACACCTTCCCCTTAAGATAATTTCAAGCCCTTACCCTATCTTTGGTTAACAACGTAGTTGTAAACAAATCCCTTTGGTGTCCTAACGCACCTTTAAAAAATCGTTAGGTAGCGACTCTCAAAACGCAAACCCCTTTCCCAAAAGGAACGAGTTGTCCCAATCGAATGTCATAAACCCGATCTCCGCGAGGAAAGAGAGGTCGCGACATCACCTAGTTAATAAGATGTTTGAACATCAAATAGGCAAATCCATGGAAGTTTATATTGATGACATGCTGGTTAAGTCTCTGCATGCAGAAGACCATGTGACTCATTTTCAGGAAACTTTCGACATCCTTAGAAGCTACAACATGAAGCTCAACCCCGAGAAATGTGCCTTCGGCGTAGGTTCAGGCAAATTTTTAGGCTTCATGGTATCAAACAAGGGGATTGAAATCAGCCCCGACAAAATCAAGGCCATCGAAGAAATCACGGTGGTAAACAATGTAAAGGCCGTACAACGTTTGACCGGGCGGATAACGGTGCTAGGCCGATTCATCTCGAGGTCATCAGATCAGAGCCATCACTTTTTCTCCCTAATCAAAAAGAAAAGCAAATTTGAGTGGACTCCGAAGTTCCAGCGCGCCTTGGAGGAATTAAAATGGTATCTCTTAAGCCCCCCTTTGCTCCACACCCCAAAGGAAGATGAAACACTATACTTGTACTTAGCAGTGTCTGAGGTAGCGGTAAGTGGCGTGATGGTTTGAGATGATCAAGGTACGCAATTCCATGTCTACTATGTAAGTCGAACCCTGGAAGATGACCAGGTATCCACACTTGGAAAAATTAGCTCTTGCATTAATAAGTGCATCTCGAAAATTGAAACCTTATTTTCAAAGCCACCATATATGTGTTTTAACAACATATTCTCTTCGAAATATATTGCATAAACCTGAATTGTCAGGCCGGTTGGCCAAATGGGCCATCGAGCTCGAGGGATACAATATTGAATATCAGCCCCGTACGGCTATCAAGTCCCAAATTTTGGCGGACTTCGTGGCCGACTTTACGTCCGCCCTCGTGTCCGAGGTAGAAAAATAAATTTTACTAAGAACGATCGCATTATCGGGGGTGTGGAACTTATTCACCGACGGTGCCTCGAATGTGAAAGGATCCGGGCTCGGCATAGTTCTGAAGCTACCTGCAGGTGACGTGATCAGACAATCTATAAAAAATGCAAAGTTGACTAACAACGAAGCCGCGTATGAGGCTATGATTGCAGGTCTCGAATTAGCCAAAGGCCTGAGAGCGGAAACCGTCGAAGCCAAATGTGATTCCCTTCTGGTAGTAAACCAAGAAAATGGAAGTGTCAGGGTTCGAGAGGATAGGATGCAACGGTACCTAGACAAACTTCAAATCACTTTGCATCGTTTCAAAGAATGGACTCTGGTCCACATACCTCGGGAGCAAAACAGCGAGGCCGATGCACTCGCAAACCTGGGGTCATCTGTTGAAGAAGATGACATACTCCCTGGGGCTGTTGTTCAGCTATCCAAATCGGTGATCAAAGAAGGCCATGCCGAAATCAACTCCACCAGCCTGACATGTGATTGGAGAAACAAATACATCGATTATTTGGTAAGTGGTAAGCTGCCCACAGATCCAAAAGAATCAGGGGCCCTTCGAACAAGAGCAACCCGATTTTTACTCGACGAGAATGGAGCTCTATACAGGAGAACATTCGATGGTCCCCTGGTAGTGTGCTTGGGACCAGGAGACACTGAGTACGTGCTCCGAGAAATCCACGAGGGCACCTCCGGAAATCACTCCGGTGCCGATTATTTAATTCAAAAGGTGATCAGATCAAGTTACTACTGGGACAACATGGAAAGGGACATCAAAAAGTTCGTCCGAAAATGCGACAAATGTCAAAGATTTGCGCCAATGATCCACCAACCCGGTGAACAACTTCATTCAGTCTTATCACCATGACCATTCATGAAATGGGGAATGGACATAGTCGGCCCCCTACCAACGGCACAAGGTAAAGCTAGATTTATTCTGTTTATGACTTAGTATTTCTCAAAATGGGTGGAAGCACAGGCCTATGAAAAGATAAGAGAAAAAGAAGTCATCGACTTCATATGGGATCACATCATGTGCCGATTTGGGATCCCCTCCGAGATAACGTGTGATAACGGGAAGCAGTTCATCGAAGGCAAAATAACAAAGTTTCTCGAGGATCACAAAATCTAAAGAATACTATCGACGCCATACCACCCGTGTGAAAATGGTCAAGCTGAATCCATAAATTAGACCGTCATTCGGAACTTGAAAAAGAAGTTAGAAAGCACGAAGGGAAAATGGAGAGAAATGCTGCCCGGGGTGCTATATCGGACAACTTCCAAATCGAGCACAAGAGAGACGCCATTCTCTTTGGTGTACGGGTTCGAGGCTTTGATACCGATTGAGGTCGGAGAGCCAAGCGCCATATTCTGACATGCCACCGAAGACTCAAACAATGAGGCCATGACTATGCCCCTCGAACTATTAGACGAGAAGCGAGAAGCTTCGCTGGTCTGGATGGCCGCCCAAAAACAAAGAATTGAAAGATACTATAATCGAAGAGCAAACCTCCCACATTTCGGAATCGGGGACTTAGTCCTAAGGAAAGTCACCCAAAGCACTCGAAACCCTAATGAAGGAAAGCTAGGCCTGAGCTGGGAAGGACCGTACCGCGTCCTCAGAGTAATCGGCAAAGGGTCCTAAGAGCTCGGCACCATGGAAGGCGAGCAACTTCTAAACAATTAGAACATATCGATGCTCAAGCCTATTATTGCTAAGGTACAATCCTCTCCCTATTTCCTTCAAATTTTACAATAACCAAATGCGCAGGTATGCGACTAAAAGGAATCAAAGCACCCCCCAGCTCAAAGGCCTTAGGTTTTAAAGCATACGTTGCGCTCTTTTTCCCTCGCGTCGGGATTTTATCTCAAATGGGTTTTATCGGCGAGGTTTTTAACGAGGCAAAATCCATATTCTACCTAAGGAAAACTCACCAAGTATTCAAGGCCTCTCTTCGATCAACCTCGAATACTGAGGGGCATCCCCCCAGGAGATCACTGGAATATGTCAAAGAGGGTCTCGATAGGAGAATGATGTATCAGACCAAACAGTCGAATGAACCGTGTCCGCATAGAACAATCGAACCCTCGATGGTAAAAACATGTATACTTGTACCAAGTAATTAGAGAAGTACCTTCTATCATCAAACATTTCGCACATCAAAGAAGTTTGCTATTTTCATAAAAGACAAACCTAGGGCCAAAAATTTATCAAGCACTCAGGAACTGTCCTCGACAAGTACTCCATCGAGTCGCCAAAAACTCGAAGCCATAAGACCTCAGGGCCGGCAACCTCAAGCTCATAAGCCCTCCTCTAGGCAATATCAACTCTGACTCGGGGACTGTCCTCGACTATCGGCTCATCGAACTATCTAACTCGAAGCCGTAAGACCTCAAGGCCGGAAACTTCGAGCTCATAAGCCCTCCACGAGGCAATATCAACAGCATAAGCCCTCCATGGGGCAATATCAACTCTAACTCAAGGACTGACCTCGACAGTCGACTCATAGCCGTAAGACCTCAGGGCCGGCAACTTCAAACTCGTAAGCCCTCCATGAGGCAACATCAAAACTGTAAGATCTCAAGCAAGGCATGTACAAATTTGTAAGACCTTAAACAAAAGTCATAATCCCCATATCAAAGTCAAGGCTATATATCGAACTTGTAAGACCCAAAAGGCATACCCTCGATATAGACGCCGTGGCTATCTCACTCGGGGACTAAAAGGCTACGACCAAATACAATGACCACCATTATAAGGCTCCAGCCAAACTAATACGAATCAGAGACGTCCAACTATTGCAATAAAATCACAAGCCTCCAATTACTTCGAAAAACTTCGAAAAGAACCGCTTAAAGGTTGTACCAACCTAAAGCGTAAGAGCCCAAGTCGCCAGCTACAGGTTATACCGACCCAAAGCGCCTCAGGGCCGATTTAAAAACTTGAGGGCCGTTGAGCTCGAGTCGAAACCCGACTTGGATACTAAGACAGATACGGTTAACTAAAGCGCCTCAGGGCCAAAAAAGCATAAGAGCCCAAGTTGCCCGCTACATTAAAGGTCGTATGGACCTTACACGTAAGAGCCCAAGTCGCCAGCTACATGTCATACTGACCCAAAACACCTCAGGGCCGATTTAAAACTTGAGGGTCGTTGAGCTCGAGTCGAAACCCGACTCAAAGACTAAGCCCGATACGGTTAACTAAATCTCCTCAAGGCCAAAAAAGCGTAAGAGCCCAAGTCGCCCGCTACATTAAAGGTCATACCAACCTTACGCATAAGAGCCCAAGTTTCCAGCTACAGGTCAGACTGACCCAAAGCACCTCAGGGCCGATTTAAAAACCTGAGGGTCGTTGATCTCGAGTCGAAACCCGAATCGGAGAGTAAGCCCGATACGGTTAACTAAAGCGCCTCAGGGCCAACTGCGTAAGGGCCCAAGTCGCCCAACTACACCGAAGGTCGTACCGACCTAACGCGTAAGAGCCCGAGTTGCCAGCTTAAAAAGCCTCAGGACCAATTTATAACCCCAAGGGTTTCATCTCAAAGTCCAATTCATCGGGCTAACTATCAACAAGCAAATCAAAGAAAAGAATCTTTCATATATGTGTGTGCGTTACAAATACATATTTACAACACTCACACAGGAGTTTTAGGCAAACAACAAAGCAGAAAATCTAGTCTACCCTCGGGATCAGCTCCCCAAAGGCCCCTAGGACCAGCTCCCACGGCGGCCTTCAAATATCATTATCAGCTCAAGAAGAAAGGAAAAACTTGGCATCGATCTCATCCGCCTCGGCCTGCTTTATCTCTTCCGAGAGGCCAAAGCCCCTAGCATGTATCTCTTCGGGGGTCTCCCTCCGAGACTCGCATCAGGCATACTCATTGCCCCCCTCTCTATACCGAAAGCCCATCTCAGCTCGGCCCGAGCATCAGAAGCATCTTTCAAATAAACAGCCACCTTCCTATCGGCCTCCGCTCGAACTTCTTCAGCTTCAGACCGAGCGTCCACGACCTCGGCCTTCATATTTAGAAGATTAGTCTCGAGCTTGGCAATCCTGCTCGACTGAATTAAGCTGTCTTCTCGAGGGAAGCAGCCTTGGCCAAAGAATTCCTTTGACTCGAGGACCGATCCCCCTACGGTCAGCTATTGACTATCACTGACTGCTCATCAAGAGCAAAGACCTAAGGGTTTATTTTAAAGTCCAAAATTTCAGACTAATTATCAGCAAGCATCACATTCTATTCCAAAAAGCAAAGAAAAGACAAGAAATGCCAAAGAATAGAGGCCTTTATATATAGTGAAACTTCACAGAGGTGTATTTACAAGGCTCATGCCTAGAGCCCTTACACAAAAAAGAGAACGAATAAAAACCTAATCTACCTTTTTTGAGACCTAGTCTATCGTTATTATCGGGGACTTCGTCTTCTCCCCCTCGGGGACTTTGCCTTCATCAACCCCCTCGGGACTATTATCCCCACCAACTCTTTTCTCTTCGTCTTCGACATCGGCTTCATCGTCAGTAGAGAGGAGGAACTTGGCATCAATCTCGTCTGCCTTAGCCTACTATATCTCTTCCGAGAAACCAAAGCCCTTATCATGAATCTCCTCGAGGGTCTCCCTCCAGATTTGCATCGGGCATGTTCATTTCTTCTTCACTCTCGATCAAAAGCCTCCCCCTCAACTATTTCTGAGCATCGGTTGCATCTGTAAGATGGTGCTCATTCCCTTCGGTGTATTTTCCAGCGTCTCGCAAATGGGTTTCCGAACCAAGAAAAGTTTTGGCTACACTTTTGCTAGTATCACAACAAGGCATGCTGCCCCCTAAATTAGGAAAGCACTCAAGAACTTCAAGTGGGAAGATATTAAGACTCCCACAGGAATTTTCGCCTAAAAAATATAATATATATGTGAAGTTACTTGGACTCAGTTTCTGGGAAAAAAAGAATTGGTGAAACATTTCCCAACATCGAGATTTATCTGCAACACGAGGGAATATCTTCGAGTTATCTTCTCTACGCCAAGGAATGGCTCGACCGACTTTATAGATAGCTATATCTCCGTCAGATGGAGAGATCTTCGCTTGCACCGCTTTCTCCCAATGACAATCAACCTTCGCCTTTTCAATATCGATCACCATACCAGCATACCGAGGTGTGGGCTAGCGTCGGTCCGCTACTAATGAAGATTTATCAGCCTCAAGATCAGATGACGTTTCATAGGGTCCGAGGAGGCACTCCTCAATGCGATGGGGAACTGTCATTTCGCTCTTAGAAGAGCATGAAGATGAATGAGTTTTTCTCTTTTTGAGGGACCGTTTTAGAAGTTTTGGCCATGACTGCATTAACATTTCAGAATAAGAAGAAGAAAACTAGCGAAGAGATGAAAGCAAAAGCTGCTAAGTAGAGGTTTAAAGATGTTGCAAAGGGTGAAAATTTGAAAAAGAAGGGTTGGAATATTTGAGGTTTTTCCAAGCGTGTTGGAGAATTTGAAAGGGTGGCAAATAGCGGTTAAGGGGCTTTTCGAGAACTGTGCTCTGTGCAACCTTTCTGTCACATCAGCTGATGACCTCACTAACTGAAGTCATGATGAAGATATCGAAAAGCCAAGAATTCAAGACCATTCCTTGTCATTTCATTCTAAGAAACGCTGCGACTATTTGTATACGGTTAAATTGCTTCATTAATTTATCGCTTCCCATTTATTGTGTTCTTGAATTATTATTCATTTATTACTTGTTATTGATCATAAATAGGCCATTCTTAAGGCCTCCAACACTGTTACACTATTATCGATAGCCCCTAGTCAAGCTTCTAAAGCTCGACCTCGAGGCACTTCTGATCACCCTCGAGACCAACTGCTTCGCTACCCGATTTGCGCAATCTCATTTACTTTTGCTCTTATTTCATTTTTCTCACATCCACACTCAGTATCTACTGTCTAAACAACTAGTATCAAATAGATCACGTATTTTTAGAACCACATAATCAAATATAATTGTAATTACTATTTTCAAGGTAAACAATTATGATATGGGTTTTTATATCAATAAACATCCAGTTTACAGTGTCATGTAATTTTACCATATTTTTTATTTGTGTTGTACAAATTGGAGAATAAAGCGGGTAACTTTTCACATACATATTATCCCGCTACAAGTTGTAGTAATATAAGATATTAAATTTTTCCTTTATTTATAGTCTCAATATAACCAACCGCTTTCGCGAATACTTTAGAAACTCAATAAGTTTCTTTGAGGCTTACTACGATACAATACATTAATGATAATCAATTTTATTTCTCCAAAGTAGTATAATTGACTCTTCTACATCTTTTAATTAATTTTATACTACCACATATTCATTAAAATCCATATAGTGAATATCACTTTCAAGGAGAAAGTTATACAATTATGCTCATGACCAATATCATCATAGGCAAGATATATTGCTTCTATTAATTTTGCCATATAATAATCACATTGCCATAATATTTTGGCATAGAATAGGTACATGACCAATGACCATTCATGCCATAATAATAACATTATTTTTTTATATCATCTCAAACCTCCTTTTAGAGGTGAGTGTGGTATATTCACTACCACTAGCATGTTCATATTCTTTCAAGAATGAATATGTATTTATAAATCAGATATTGTCACATTCACATCATGAATGGACCATAATCATCTATATGTGCTTTACAAAATCTAATGTCAAATCGATGACAAATATTACTTTCACAGAGTGAAATATTATTTTGAGAATCCTTATTATTCTCATTATCATAATGATGATGACGATTATAATTTCGTCTATTACCACGTCCACATCCATTGATACCTTCATGGTAATAGTTTTGTCTTCTTTCGGACTTATCACATATTGCTATCACATTCTATTAAGGGGACTGAGAATGAAGCAAATTCAATGGGACGGGTTTCCACTTCTTTGCCCAAAATCATACATGAATTTGATCATGGCAAGGCATAGAAATTTTACCACTTCGGGTGATTATAATTTCTTGCAAACTCTATTAGAGTTATAATCAAAGTTTATTGTCTTTGCTTGTATTTAAAATCAAATTATAGAATTTGAAGAATTTACAAGAGAAAAATAAAGTAAAATACTTACATTAAATCCAGAATTTAATCATGAAGGAAGTTCATGGAACAATTTACAATCATTATGCTTAATCCCAAAGCTTATACTCATTTGGTTAAAGTCTTGTGTTGATAACGTGTTATGAAACAATAAAAGAAGAAGAAGAGTATTTCAGAGAATGTAGAGAGAGAGAGTTATTATTGATTTTGGGATGATTTACAATGGAATATAACCCTCTATTTATATGGGAAAAGTAACTTAGCCACCAAGTAACAAACCCTAAGATATCTAAAAAATATAGACATTTACCTTAAATAAAATACTATTTATAACAGCCTTTATAATTACACTCAATTTCTTACCCTCCCATGAAAATTAGAGAGTGTAATTACTCCCTTTCAATTACATCAAATTCTTCACCAATCAAGTAATTACTTGGTCAAACAAATATATCAAAGAGTATAATTACATCAAATTACACCCAATTTCAATTCCCATTTGGCCTCCAAACAGGCTCTAAATTTTACTTTATTATCCCAAGTGTTCATTATCCAAATTCACATCGAAAATCAAAATCTAACCTTGGTTCATCCCAACCAAAAAGAGCTTCATTAACCACAACCCGCCTGAAATGTTTAGTTGTTTTGAATTTCAAATAAGATACAAGTGTTCTAATTCAGGTATGTACATATACGCAACATTTTATTAACCTTTTTTTCCCCACCTTAATTATATTAACCTTGACTCATGGTAAAAGTGGTATTCGTTGCTCAACGTATCTTTTGCTGTTAATAGTGTGCGAACATAACTCCTTACTAGCTTAAACCACGATAATGGCCATTTGAATTAGTACACCTAATTTCAGAGTGATTCTCCAGATTTATGAGCAATATCATAGCCTATTTGTCCAAGCTTCTAAATCATCTGATTTTAAAAATCCGTTTTGGCCTAAAAAATAAAAACTTGGGAAAACAGGCTATTAATCACTCAAAAAGACATCGTCCCTTTTTTCCTTCCTTATGGAGGTAACATACAAAACATCTCCATTCCTTACAGGGGTACATATGAAAATTAATAAGCTCTGTACACGAGACGCAATATTTATCAGAAAAATATGAAAGCATAACGGTCCATCTAAATTTAGACCTCCTATTCAAGACAGTGAAGCCTGAAGATTAAATATTTCTAAGGCAGAATACATAAAGACCCTCTTAAAGTTGTCCAAAAATTAAGTTTGAACACTTTAACTAAACGACTATTCGTTTACCCCCTAAACACATTGCAAGTGAATTTTGTTCACCCCTCATGACCCTAGACCTGTTAAAGACTAACGAGTGTGAGCCACACTCTTTCTGGTGATGCCACATCATTAATGAACTCAAACCCTTTTAATGATCCGGTCCATTACTTAAAAACCCACCCGATTAAAATACCCGACCCACAATCTTTTATTTCTTTTACCCTATACTGAATTACCTGACCTCATTTCTCTCTAAACAAAATGAGAAAAGGGCTGATGAAGTCAAAACCTAGTGTCGATATTCCCCCAAATCTCGTCGATTAGAGTATAAATACTGAAGATCGTTGGCTTTTCTTGTAGGTTCTTCTTGTTTTCTTCAATTCTTGTCGATTTTGAAGTGTAAAAAAATATTTACGAACATTTTTCTTGTTTACTGATTTCAGTTGGAAGAAATGGCTTTTTAGCTCGTTACACTGAGGATGTTCCATGGAGGTCAGTTACAACAATATCCTATCAACTACGAAGGAGGTATTAGACAGAGTACTTTGATATTAATATTGATAGATTTTCGTATTTTGAGTTTGTAGACTATGTAAAAGAAAATGGGTATAATTGTGAAACATGTGACATTTATGTGAGACCACCTAATTCTAGCACTTTGGTAAAAATTTTAACTGATAGGGATATTATGTGCATTGTGCCTCTATTTGAAAATGGGAATATATTTGAAGTGTATGTGTCCCACTCTGTTGATGAAGCATTAATGGTCCCTCCAGCTATTGAATATGTAAGCCGTGTGTGTGGGGAATCTAGTGTGTGGGGAATCTAGACATGCCAAGTTAGGTAAAAAGGATCCAGATGTAGGATATAATGAGTATGCAACTAGGAAGAAGACATCTTTAGGTGGTAAGATTGCTGGAGATAAGCCATACTATCCCTTAGATGAAGCTGCTAGTTTGAAACAGATTGAAACTGCTTATAATGAAAGTGAAGATGAAGTCCAACAGCCAGTAAGAGCAAGAAGAAAGCAGCAAAATAGGCTTATCTTTGATCCTAGTTGTAAGTTAATTGTTTGGGAAACTGGACTTTCTTTTGAGAGTTTTAGACAGTTTAGAGAAGCACTTTCTAAGTATGCAGTTGATGAACATGTAGAGTTAGATAAGTATGTTATTGAACCAACAAGGGTTAGGGTAAAGTGTTGTGTTGGCTGTCCATGGCTATTGTTTGCTAGTTATGATTCTAGGACAAAAGATTTTGTGGTGAAGAACTATAATACACTTCACAAGTGCAATGGTACTACCAAGAAAAAACTGTGCAACTCAAAGTACTTAGCAAAGATACAAGGACAAAATAATTTCTTAACCAAATATTAGAATCTTTAAGTTTCAGGAGTTAGTTCAAAAGGAGTTAGAAGTGTATATTGGAAGGACTGTTGCAAGGAAAACCAAGAATATTATATTAACAAAAATTATGGGAGACCATATTAAGGAACTTGGCAGAATTCTGGACTATAGAGATGAGCTGCTAAGGACTAATCCTGGCAGCACATGCATTGTGAGACTTAGTGAAGAAACACATAAAGATGGAAGGAAAATGTTTGTAGCATTTTATATCTGCTTTGATGCATTGAAGGTGGCTTTCCTTGATGGTTTTAGGAGGTGTATTGGGTTTGATGGTTGTTTTTGAAAGGTGTTTGTAAATGGCAATTACTTGTGGTTGTTTGTAATGATGGTAATAATCAGATGTTGCCATTGGCTTGGGGTAGTTGAAGTTGAAAACATATATAACTGGAGATGGTTTGTGAACTTTTCAAAGAATGATCTTGAGCTTGGAGATGAGACTGAGTTGACTGTTATCATAGACATGCAGAAGGTAACTTATATTATGTTAAATGTGTTGTTCAAATCTGTTACTATGTTTATTCTTTTAACTATTTATATTTTATATGTTGTAGGGACTTGACAAAGCAATCAGTGAGGTCCTCCCGCAGGAAAAACATAGGATGTGTGACAGGCACATCCTAGCAAATTGGTAAAAATAATGGAGAGGAATTGAGAGAAGGAATTGTTTTTGGAGATGTGCTAGGTCAACTTATGAACAAGAGTTAAGGAAAAATCTTGATCACATGGAGAAACTAGGATATAAAATAGTTGAGGACCTGTTATAATATAAAAAAGAGAGGTGGTGCAAGGTGTATTTCAAGTATTTCAGCAATTGTGACAGTATTGACAACAATATGGCCAAAACTTTCAATTCTTGGATATTGGGGCCAAGGCACAAGGAAATCATCACAATGCTTGAAGATATTAGGGCGAAGATGATGATAAGAATAACACAATTGAGGAATTTTTGTGATTCTTGGATTAGTGGCATTTCTCCAATGGCACTGAATGTGTTGCAGGAGAATGCATCAAAATAAATGAAATGTGTCGTGCACTGAAATGGTCAATATGGTTATGGAGTGAAGGAAGGACACACCAACCATATAGTGAATCTGAACATGCTAACCTACACTTGTAGAGCTTGGATACTGAAGGGTATACCATGTGCTCATGTTATAGCTGCTATACATTTCAAGAAATTGGTGCCAGTTAACTACATTGCACATTGATAGCATAGGGAGACTTATGTGAAATACATTCATTTTCTTCAGCTTGTTAAAAATATGGAGATGTGGCCACAATCACAAAATCCTTCAGTTATACCACCAGAAGTAAGAGTAATGCCTGGCAGGCCCAAGAAAATGAGAAGGAAGGAACATACTGAAAACAAACAGGAAAGCTTTCCAAAAGTGGTACACATATGACCTACATCAACTGTCATGCTAAAGGCCATAACAAGAAAGATTGTCACAAGGTAATGCAAGATCAACTGGTGCAAAGTCATCAAGTGTTGGTTCTTCATCAACACCTTTAGTTCAAAATGTACCAAAAACAGGAACAGGAAGAGGAAAAGAGGAAGACCAAGAGGTTCAACAAAACAGGTAATTACTCTGAAGTTACTTCTATAGACTGCATATTTGTAGGTGTATTTTATGTTTAACCTCTTAATAATTTACACTTTTTATAGGATATTGCTACTGGTATAGTAAGAGGGAAACCTTATAAAAGGCCAGAATGGTTGGTATCGGAATTTCACAAACAAAAATTGGAGCTTTCATCTATAATGTGAGCATATAATGTCAACTGTGATTATGAACTCATTTTGATAAAACTTTGATGTAGCCTAACTAAGTTTGTACCTGTGAATATAGCATGTCATGTCAATTGTGCCTATGAACTCTGTAGTAGTGACTGGAGATATTGGACACAAACCAAGAACATGGGTCAAATGGAAAGATAAACAAGATATCACCTCAAGGAATCTTCAACATATTCAAGCTAATAAAAGAATGGAGACAAAGTCAAAGGCATCTGAAAGAGTTCGTTTGAGCCAAACAAGTTCATCAGTATCACAATCAACTGCCCAATATATATTAGAACTTCTGTGTTTTTGTTTGCCTTTTGGAAATTGGTATATGTAAAAACAATATGAATTTATGTTTTGGTATGTAACTTTATTTAGCAATGACTGAAAGTTTCTAAGTACGGTATTATGTGCAGCAACGACTATTGATTTGTAGGTCTATTACTGGAAATGATATGCAACAATGCCTGCAATTATGTAAAGTCGCTGTATTTTTATGTTTAAGTCTTTTTTTTTTTTTTTTGCAATATGCAGAAGTTACTGCAAATTTGTAGGTCTGTTTATTGAAAATGATATGCAGCAATGACTGCAATTTTGTTAGTCAGTTTTTCTATTTAAGTCTGCTGCAAAGTTGTTAATCTGTTTTCTGCATAAATATGTTGTTAATATACACAGTGACTGCAAAGTTGTTGATTTATTTTTCTGCATAATTATGCTGCTAATATGCAGCAGTGACTGCAAATTTCTAAGTCAATATAAAGCCTGCATCTTTAACATACATATTGTCAATTTTTATAACACAAACTATATCAACAAGGTGCATTATATTACAACAAAAGTTACACCAAATTTTTATAAAATATGCTACAATTTTGTTAAGCAACACTAAAGATACTACTGCCACAACAGAAGGCAACTTCATTGAATGATTTTTTACATATACTAGATGAAACCAATAGCTTATAGCTATAACATATACACACAACACAAAAAATCAAAGTACTTTCTCCCTAATCTTGGACTTAACCGAACTGATCCTCCACTTCTTCTCCCTTCCTTTCATCTTCTCACTCGCTCCCTCCAACTTACCTAATTGCATCTCTATCTTTCTTTCCACTTGTTTTTTTCCCTAGGCTTCTCAAAGTTTTCATACACATCCAATGCACTTTCAAGTTCACCAATTTTCTCCACCAGTTTAGGAATAACAAATTTCGATCTTGGATCAATTTGCATCTCTCCAACGCCAAAGATCACAAGATCTTGGACCTTACATGATGAAACACAAGGAATTAATTAAAGCTCAATCAGTGAAAGCTTCAACTAATTTACAAAAATCATACTTACCCCATAGTATGGACACACCAATATCTTCTACCGGAGTTCTGAGGGGTCCAAGCAGTCATTATTGGCAGCACATAACCATGGTTGCAACGTACTTCTTCATTCAACCCAGGATCATCATCCTCCATGCAAAGCCTAGCCAAGTTAGTTTACCGCATTGTCGACTAAGCCCTAAAATCAGATGAAACACTCAAATAAAAAGAAATTCAAAAACTCAATAAGCCTTAAAATCAAATGAACCAAAAGATTATAGTGAAGAATAATGCTCTGATTCAGATAAAAGGATTCGAAATTGTAGGTCTTGGCCAAAATTTATGAGTAACTGAAGGAGAGGAGAATTAGGGTTCTTGAAGAAGAGAAGAAGAATTGGACCGAATTTTATCGGTGGATCTCGTTATAAAGTGATCTCTTTTACTGCTGGGTCTATTTATTTTATAATGATTTTTCTTTTTTTGTAAATTCATTTTATTCGTTAATTTTTTTGTAAAACATGCTCACAGACCAATTATTTCCACGCGCTGGGTCTGGGGTCATAAAGGGTGAAACAAAGTTCACTTGTAGAATATTTAGGGGGTAAAAGAACACCGGTTTAGCTAAAGTGTTCATATTCTTTCTTATACAGAAAGTCCCATCTCCCGTAACAGTGTAGAGATCGGGATCTGTTTTTTATAGTATAGCTTCTCAATATAAATATAAAACAACACAACACACCGCACTGTCAGCTCTAGCACAAATATGTAGGCTATCAATACAAAACGTAACTTGGAGTGAAGATTCACTTACCTAATATAAATAAATAGGATACCAACTTCAAACTCAGAGAACATTTAAGAATAATCTATATTATTATAAAAGTGAGAATCCTAAAATTAAAATTTGTCCTACTTAAGAAATTTAAGGAATGGTTCATAGTCACAACCTTCCTTTTCCAAATTGCAAATGGACAGCACTTATACTACATTTTTCATACGATGATACCATGATATTCTGGACTGGCGTACATATTGTTTGGAGTAAGTATTTTAATTCTTTTTCACCACTAAAAGACCTTTCTTTTATTCTCTTGTAAAACTTCCTTGTTAATAAAATTGATTAATCTAGACCCTTGTTAATAATGTAAATGGTTATTTTGATAAATTTGCCAAGGGATACAACATTTAATTCAAATTAAAAGTTACATGAGCCATTTGGAATACTGGCCAAAGGATGCGTACATAAGCCCCCAACCGTCATCATTTGTAAAATGGTCATGTGGATGATCATCATTTTTAACCCAAACTATTTCAAGCAACCAGAAGAAACGAAATCAACACCACCTCCAAAGGAAACATGATTTCTAGAGGTGGCAAATGGGCGGGTTGAGTTGAATTTGGGCGGGTCAAGATGTGTTAGGTTAATAAATTGGTCATTACCTAACCTAGTTCAAATAATACTTGGACTAAGATGGGATGTGTCAAGATGAGCTAAATAATGGGTCATAGCCCAACCCGCCCAACTTGACCCATGTTTTAGAACCATTGATACGCTCAAATTACACCTTAAAATAATGTAAAGTGATCGATGTCAAATATAGCAACCCAACAAGATTGAGGTCGAATCCCAAAGAGAATAATATAGAGGCGATTAGGAATGTAAGAGAATTATCACTTACCACGCAATGCCAAACAAATAGATTTTGGTTTTGAAAATGTTTATAACTAAATGCGAAAATATAAACTAACCTAGAAAGCAAGTAAAATGATCAATGGAAACAAGAATGAATGCATCGGGTATTACACTCAAGTAACGATCCAATGTATTTCACGATTTTACAAATATGAGCGAGTTTATGTTAATTAGCCACGGATAATAATTCTAAATTAGCTTTTTCTAAAGACTAATAAGACTTCCTAATTGAATTATTCCTAACCCAATCAAGATATTAATCACACCCGGATATGGATACAAGTAGTTCAATCTTATCCCTAGGTAGAATCTATAAAATGAGGGTTAAAGCCTCAAGTTCTTGTTAATTAATCTTTCCCAACCCCAATTTATCTTTTCCAAAATTAATTCAGAGTTAATGGGCGAGTCTTAGGGTTAGCTAATCCCGTTGGAAACATTAAAGAACAAGAATAATTAAAGTAACAATAACTCGCTTCATAAATATATAAAAATCATTCAATACATAAGCACAACAAGGTATTTAATTCACACTTTAAATATGAATATTCTCATAAACAAGATTCAAGTGTTGGAAACATTAACTACACACTTAAATATTCAATATAAGGAAATAAAGAAACAAACATAAATGGGTAAGAAATCCTTAACCACAATGTTGAAATCTTTAAATCCCAACTGTGTGTGCAAACCCTAGCTTCCACAAATGTTTTCTCTCTTCTTCTCTATTCAAAAATATATTTTACAATGCCAAAGATATGCCAAAAGATCTGCTAGTTCGAGTATATGTGAGTTGGGAAGGAGAAAATGTGATTTTACATTTCTATCCAGTGTTGATTCCCGTTGGCCGCACCTGCGGAAAAATCCACGCAGGTGCGGTTCCGCAGAAGCGGACTACACATCGCAGGTGCGGTTCTGGGTGACTTAAGCACGTTCCGCAGATGCGGACAAAACATCGCACCTGCGCTTTCGCAGTTGCGTGAACCACTTCGTAGGTGCGCTTTTCTACTGTTGAGCTTCATCCGCTGGTGCGTTCAGTTCTCCGCAGATGCGAGGTCGCACCTGCGGCCCATAGTCCGCAAGTGCGGATTCACGGGAGGTTTTGTGTATTTTTCACCATTTTGTGCTCAACTCCACTCCAATTCAACACCAACCACTTCATGGCACCATTTCCCTGAAATTCGAGCAATACACACTATAAACGACCTCATGCTAACATTAAAGGATGCAAAATCTAGCGAAAAAGAGCTAAAATGAGTGGTAAAATCACCACTCATCAACACCCCCAACTTAAAGCTTTTGCTTGTCCTCAAGAAAATCAAAACCAACAACTCAATGAGGTTATACCATTTAAAGGACAAGTCGCATTGCTATCATTTACAAATCACATTCTCCAACTAAGCATTATACTTATGGATTTGGTTGGTACTTATAATTAGGATCAAGTATGCATCTTACCTGAATAACTCCCTCATAAAAAAGAACTTCAAGAAGTGCTAGGGGGTTTCAAAATAATCAAGTGACAAGAATAAGCCTCAATGAGTGACTCAAAAACACTGATCCACTACATATGCTCAACTCATTCATTTTCGGATATATCAATTTCAAAAATCCATCCTAATTCATGTGCCCTCACAAAAAAAAAAGTCCCAAAATCACCATATTTACAGGAACCACACAAGGGACAAATTCACAAAGACACTCACTCTCACAAAGAATTTCAAGTGTTACAACATATCATGCCATAGGCTTTCCCTTATTTTAATTCATCGTCTTTTCAAGAACATTCGGTTGGAGATCCCATAAGGACTTTTTAAGCTTGTAATGTAGGTTTAGGGAAGAGTCGGATAAATATTTGGGTACAAGTGACTACACCCTCCTTGAACACTACTCACATTTTTCTTTCTTATTGCCCTTTGCTTTTTTTCAAACCACATAGCCCTCATTGGCTCCTAGTTACCAACATCGAACCATTTTAAATACCTC
>ML334189.1:0-17635 GCA_005239505.1 Nicotiana paniculata
GGATTTGCTTGACATAGCCCACTTTCTTTGAGATAGCCGAGGTGCTTGTCACCCGGTGAAGGAATTTAGCCGCACATGTTTTTGCGGGGGGCACCATCAGTTAAGCCGGAAAGCAATGCTACCGGTATACTGACCCTCCTCGGCTCGAGTTGTCCGCCCGAGTAAGCCAGTCTAGATACATTCTCCACTAGGATTTAAACCTAGAAGAACAAACCTCATGCCNGCATTTAACTTAGCGAAACTCGACACAGAGGTCGGGTCCGTATAAGACAGGTATCCTCTTTGAGACCATCATGTCCACTTTTGTGCTACTTGATTACATCATTTGGAAGGCTTAATTGCTTTGTTGACCGGCTTTAGAAAATAGTTGAGCGGAATTTCAAAAAAGAAAAAAAGAAAAACACTCTCCTAGTAAGATTATTTGTACTAAGATTTTGTAGTAGTCTGACGTGAGATGTAAAGATTAATTTCATAAAAAGTAAAAAGAGAAAAATATTCAGTTTCACCGAACTACGCGGGTCTGATTCTCACCGGATGTGAGATACGTAGGCAAACTTCATAAGTTCCGGCCCCCATTTTTCAAAAATCCAAAAAATTCCTTTAATTCATTCTTTAGAAGTCTTTCTTTAGAAATCCCAAATAAAAATTTTAAGCCCAAAAATATTTTCTTCCATTTTTAAAAGAGAATAAAATCAAAATATGAAAAATATTTTTGTTACCTTCTTTTAGAAGTCTCTTTCCCAAAATTCAAAAAAATATTTTCTTTCTTCTTTAGAAGTCTTTCTTTAAAAAAAAAATCATTTTGAAAAAAAAACTAGAATCAAAAATATTTTCACTCTTTCGAAAATTGAAAAGAAAATTCAAGACCCAAAATTTTTTTTTTTTTTTTCTTTAGAAGTATTCCTTTCATGAATTCAAAATAAAGGTCCAAATATCCCAAAAAAAAGAGGTTCCTTTCTTTGGTCACCTTTTACTGTTTGCCCTCGTATTCCGGCCGTTTTTTTTAGATAACCTTAAAATCTTCCTGGGAAGTACCGAAGGACCGTTTTTATTAAAATAGCCATTTTTAGTTTGTCTATTTCTTATTTTACTTTTTTTATTTTTATTTTTGTCCCCATGCTTAGTCATTTTTACTGAAAAATCCTCCAAGCCTTTCGTGGAAGAATCAAAAGGCCGTTTTTATAATAATAGTCGTTTCCCTACTTTTTGTGTCTGCTAATTTCAAAAATAGTAAATAGATCGAGTCCTAAATGGCGTTTTTTTTTTTTTTTTTAAATAAAAATAAATAAAAAGGATTAATCAGAATTTCATATAGCCTAGGAAAATCCTGGCCTTTTTTAATCTTATTCTTAGGTTCACCATGAATTCTCCACAAAGAAACAACCAGAAAAGGTTGAGGGACGAGACACCTCCTATGTTTTTGATAAGAGACAAGATCCCGAGTAGTCTCTGTAATTGGTGGGCTAGTTTTGCGATATAGGAACGGAATCAAGTATTCAAGAACCTTAAGTTCCTCACAAACATCATGGGGATTAATCCTAACAGAGATTTAATCGAGGCTCTAGTAGGTTTTTGGGACCCCCTGAACAATGTCTTCAGGTTCAAAGACTGTGAAATGACGCCTACATTGGAAGAGTTAGGTGGGTTTACTGGATTAAGGAGGGACCTTCGTGGGAAAAAACCTACTGCTCCGAGAAAAATTGATGTAAACAACTTTCTGAAAAAGTTATGCCTCCGTTGAATTCCAATGGGTTGCCTGGACGAAGGTTGGGTTCCGCTGGAATATTTCTACGACAGATTCGGGGACAAGAAAGGGTTTGAAAACTTCTTGGCCACAGAATTCGTCAACCAATTGATTTACGACGCATGGAGGTAGTTGAGAGTCTTCGCGTTCATGATATCATTTCTGGGGATCATGGTCTTTCCGGAGCGTGGTGGGCGCATCATAATTCCATTAGCTGCGGTGGTCTCGTTTTTGCAAAGTAGCGAGGATCACACCATTCTTCCCATGATTGTGGGAGATATTTTTCAAGCTTTGACTCACTGCCAAGAAGGTGAATATTACTTCGAGGGATGCAAAATTCTACTACAGATATGGTTCATAGAGCACCTTTATCATCATCCAATAGTAATAAATTTCAATGACAATTGGCTGAATTACATCGGATGTCACCCAGAGAGGGCCGCAAGTTGTAATCTTCCATAGGGGGTGAGGGCTTGCCAGACATTGCTCAGTTTGTTGAGTGCTGATAGAATCACTTGGAACTATTATTGGTTCCCTTCTGCTAGGATCATGCATATGTCGACGTATCGTCCGTTCTTCACACTCATGGGTTTCAGACGTTTCCAACCCTATGCACACCTACACGTCATGCGCCAGCTAGGGAGAGAGAAAAAGAGGCCCTCGACTGAGCACATGCGTCCGTTCATGTGGGAATTCAAGGTAGAGGAGCCCCCAAGGGAGTCATATGCACAAAAGGTCTCGTTTGGTAGTCAATTTTCTGATTTGGACGAGATGCTAGCTGATCGTGAACGTGGGGAGGTAAGCCTCGCATACCTTGAGTGGTTTCACAACCAGGCTATCCCGGAGCAAAGGCCAGAAAGATCCATACGGCAAGCGACTGATTGGGAAGAGGAGATCGAGGCCAGAGTTAAAGAAACCAGAAGGGAAGTAACACTAGAGTTCCAATCCCGTATTGACATTTTACAAGAAGATAAAGGCATTTTGGAGACAGCCATGGACATACAACATGTTGATTTCAAGCGGGAAAAGGCTAAGTGGGCACAAGAGAGGCGAGCACTCAAAGCTCAAATTAGACAGGAAAAAGTGATCACTACCGCTCAACAACAGGAAGAAAGAGAAGCTCAGTTCAAGGTGGTCCGTGATCATGAGCGCAGAGGTTTTGCTCCATTAATACAAGGTCTGAGGGACCAGAT
The DNA here is from genome assembly GCA_005239505.1 of Nicotiana paniculata. Taxonomy (NCBI): domain Eukaryota; kingdom Viridiplantae; phylum Streptophyta; class Magnoliopsida; order Solanales; family Solanaceae; genus Nicotiana; species Nicotiana paniculata. The sequence goes on from ML334189.1 coordinate 2,938, forward strand.
AGGGGGAGTTGAGTCAAGCAAAGAGCGCCAGATCGCAGAGTTTGAAATAGAAAGACATCACTACCAAGGTATGATCAATCGGTTGGAGGGGGAGTCACTGGAAATTCGATGCCAAAGAGACACGGCCTTGGAGCGCGAGCGCGACGCACTGGATCTAGCTGAGACTCGTGGTCGACAAAATCAAGATTTTCACTTGGCTAAGGAACACATTAAGAGAAAGATCCTCGAGGTAGCCACATATACCTCCCGAGCTTTCAGGAGTTGTCAGGGAATGACTCCCGAACGATTTGTTGAAGTATCATTGAACGTCGCTCGTCACATATGTGTAGATTTAGATAAGATATACCGCGATGTTGGGGGTCAACCGCAAGAATAAGCTCCGTGACTACAATAATGTTGGTGGATTCTCTTGAAGAATTTTGGATCTTCTTTTAGCTGGCAGATCATTTTGACTGTTCCTTTGTGGTCTTTGAGTATGTAAGGGTCTTTTGTTGTTTTGAGTCTTGTTATTTTGCCCTTTGTCTTAAAAAGTCTGTTTGAGTCAAGTCTGGTCGTGTTAAACAGTTATCTTTATGTAATTCTTGTTATTGAGTCTTGTATCAAAAAATGAAAAACAAATGAAAAAGATTTTGTTTTGGAAAAAACTCAAAAAAAAAGGAACCAAAAAATGTTTGTTTTGTATAAAAAAATATAAATAAAAAGAAGAAAAAGAGGGTCGTGTACCTGAACTACGTGATGATCTGATTCATGCAGCGACATGATACGTAGGCAACCCCTAAAAGGTTCGATCAAAATGTTTAAATAACTCTAAAATGAGGGAACAAAATAGGCAAGTGAAAAGAAAAGCGAAAAATAAGAAAGAGAAAAAGAGAAAGGAAAAATTTGAGAGCACCAATAAACAGCAGCCTCATAAGCCGGGATGAAACATGAAGCCTTCCAAAATCATGTTAGAAATGGCGACAATGTTAGGAACATGGCATATTACGTGTGATTCATATGTGTAAAATGTTTAACCCTAACACGTTTGTTGTTTTTTAGTCAGTAAGCTTAAGGTGGTTGGTCTGTGGTGAAACTGGCAACACATCATTACTTTACCAGATCTAAAGGGAAGGTACCAATGGCTAATAATGATGAAATTGAGTTGGTCAGTGATGACCCCCATGGCCAGTCATTTTAGCAAGAGTAGGAGGAAGTGAGAAGATTAAAACAACAATTGTCGGATGTATATCAAGCTTGGGTCTCCTATCATCCTCCACCTCAGCGTCCCTCAGAAGGAACTTCTACCGTACCCCTGGCTACTCAACCACTGCTCCGTGCAGCAAGTGATCACATTCTACCACCCGGGTACGTGCCAAACTACAACATCCATGCCGCCCCTGGTACCTCTATTGTGCGACCTCCAGCCGCACCAGTCAGGAACCCCCCTCTTGTCGTGTCTGGCGCACCGGTATATACAGTCCCGCCACCACCACCTGTGACGAGGACTAACAACGAGCCACCATCTCATGCTTATGATGGACAATACTACTCTCCAAATGTGGCTTTCAGGGTCTCGGCTCCATACAACCAGACTCCTCAGTACGAGTCCCCGGTGGAAAATGAAAAGCCTACCCAGACAGTTGAGCCAGATGAGATGGCCAGGAAGATGAAAAGTCTTGAACGAAACATAAAGAACATGCAAGTACTAGGCAGTCACAAAAGTGTATCTTTCAATGATCTATGCATGTTCCCTCACATTCATTTTCCGCCAGGGTTCAAGACCCCAAAATTTGAGAGGTATGATGGACACGGCGACCCCATCGCCCACTTGAAAAGGTACTGCAACCAGCTGAGGGGTGCAGGTGGAAAAGAAGAATTGCTGATGGCTTATTTTGGGGAAAGTCTTGCGGGGGTAGCCTCAGAATGGTTCATCGACCAAGATATCTCTCATTGGCATGTCTGGGACGACATGGCCCAGGCCTTCATCAAAGCATTCCAGTACAACATAGATATTGCACCAGATCGCAATTCCCTGTCCAATATGATGAAGAAGCCGACTGAAAGCTTTAGGGAGTATGCAATCAAGTGGAGGGAGCAAGCGGCTAGAGTCAAGCCACCCATGGATAACCATGAGTTGATCGCTGTTTTTCTGGAGGCCCAAGAGCCTGATTACTTTCAGAACATGATGTCCGCAATGGGTAGACCTTTTGCAGAGGCAATCAAAATAGGGGAAATGGTCGAAAATGGCCTCAAGACTGGCAGAATTGTAAGTCAAGCTGCTCTCAAAGCCACTACTCAAGCTATCCAAAATGGGTCGGGAAGTTTTGCAAATAAAAAGAAGAGAGATGAGGGGTCCATGATGACTTCGGGATCCAGGGAAATTCAAAGGGGGGTACCGCATCCTTATGTGCAAGTTCAGCAGGGGAAATCCATCTACCCTCGACATTATTATCCTCCGCCAATTCCTCAATACTCTGTGGGCCCACCACAATACACAGTGTTCAATGCCCAGTCTTAGGCCCGGCCTCCCAATCAGCAAGTACGGGCACCATCTCCAATGATCCCCCGACCTCAACAGCAAAATTTTCGAGCACCCTACAATGCTCGTCCCAGGAAGGATTATGGTCGAGAGCAAAGGCCGACAGAAAAATTCACCCCATTGGCTGAATCATACTCTAGTTTATTCCAAAAGCTGAAGCAAATAGGCGTGATTGGACCCATCGCTCCCCACCATATGCATCCTGATTCACATGGATTTCAAGCAAATTCTAGATGTGAATATCATTCAGGGGCCCTGGGGCATAGCAGTGATGACTGTTGGACTCTGAAACGATCCATAAAAAGACTAATTGTTGAAAAACTGATTGTGGTGACAAATGACGAGGACCCTCCTAATGTGGCCAACAACCCCTTGCCAGTACACAATGATGTCCACTTTGTGGGAATGATTGACCGAGATCAAGAATACAAGCCGGCTGGTCGAGTAGAAATGACATCAGGAGCCATTCAAGAAGGAACGGGTCTAAAAGTAAGTCCAAGCCGAGATGCGCCATTGATTGTGAAAGGCGCCCAGATCTCAGAGAAGGCAACTTTATTTGTTCCAAAAATCTCGAGGTTGGAAGTTCGCTCCAATGTTCCAAGCCCAAGGTTGTATGTCCTTGAAGGCCACCCCATCACAAGGCAGAATCAGGGCGGTACGAAGGGTACAACTGATCCAATCATAATCAAACCTATCGTTCAACCCCCTGTGACAAACACGAAGACCATTCCTTGGAACTACAACAAAACTGTGATGACTTACAAAGGCAAGGAAATCATAGAAGAAGTGGGAGAAACTGGAGGTTTGACTCGATTAGGAAGGTGCTACTCTCCAGAAGAGTTGAGGAAGGCCAAGCAAATAAGAGAAGGCCCATTTCCAATAAAGAAGCCAGTCACTGAAGAAGATGAAAGTCCAGGATTACTCGATCATTGACCAGCTGAGAAAGACTTCTGCCCAAATTTCTCTATTATCTCTGCTCATACATTCAAAAGAGCATGCTCATGTGCTAATCAAGATCATGAACGAGGCACATGTCTCAGAGAAGACCACAGTGAATCAGTTAGAGAAGATGGCTAACAGATTTTTAGAGGTGAACAGAATCACCTTTACTGATGATGAACTCCCCGAAGAAGGAGCCGGGCACAACAGGTCTTTACACTTGACTGTTAAATGTGAGGGGCACTACGTGAAGCGAGTCATGGTTGATGGAGGCTCGAGCGTAGATGTATTCCCTCTCTCCACCTTGCAAAGCATGAAGATCGATACGGACAGAATCTGACCCCAGCAATGTCCGTATCCGCGCTTTTGATGGCTCGCTGAGAGATACCATTGGGGAGATCAACCTCACCATGATGATTGGGCCGGTTGACTTCAAAATTGTCTTCCAATTAGTGGACATGGCCACTTCTTATAACTTTTTTCTTGGAAGGCCATGGATCCATACGGCCCGAGCTGTTCCATCCACTTTGCATCAGATGCTCAAATTCGAGCATGACAGGCAAGAAATTATTATTCATGGGGAAGACGAGTCGTCCGTTTATAAAGACCTGTTAATCCACTGTATTGAGGCCAATGAAGGGTACAAATCCATTGTCTACCAGGCTTTTGAAGTGGTTGTTGTGGACCATGTTGAGGAAGGAAGACCCATTTTGCATCCTCGTCTTTCCGCCACATCTGTAATGGTAGCGGCACTCATGCTGAGACAAGGTTATGAACCAAGAAAAGGCTTGGGGGCATCATTGCAAGGAATTTCGGAGCTTATTTCTCCGTTCAGAAACCAGGGTAATTTTGGTTTAGGCTTCAGGCCGACACAAGTAGACGAAGACAAATCCAAGCACCGCAAAAAGCACGGATGGGTCTTGCAACAACCAATCCCTCACATTTTCGACACTTTTGTCGAGCCGCGACTCCAAGAAGATCAACATTCCTCGGCGCAGGCAAACATTGATGAAATTTGCCATGGATTCAGCCAGATGTTTTCCAAAGTGAATATGATCAAGGAAGGTGAAGGCACTAGTCGTGCCAATGTGCAACTAATTGGCCCAGATACCATGCTCAACAATTGGGAAGCAACTCCTCTCCTCACAAGGAAGGAGTCTTGATAGTTTGCTTTTGCAGTTTCTTTTTGTATTTTGGGTTGCTTTCAGGGTTGTAATCCAAATATCTCAGTATGATTGTTTTGTTTTGATGTTAACCCATATATCCTTTCGAATTCAATGAAATGCAGTTCAGTTTCGTATTAAAATTTGTATCTTTTTCGTTCCCTAATTCAGTCATTTCTTTCCATTTCAGTTTCGTTAATGTCGGCTTTAATAACATGACATGCATGCGGAATTCATGCCCAAATCTTAAAAAGTTGTCTAATTTCGAAATAATGCATCAAGAGGTCGAATATGACGAAGATGAGGCTGTTGAGGAAATAACAAGAGAGTTGGAACAATTTGAAAATAAGCCTAAGCCCAACCTCAATGAAACCGAGTCCATTAATATCGGGGGCCACGAAGAAGTTAGAGAAACAAAGATAAGCATCCACATTGAACAAAAAACCAAAGATTCCTAGATTCAACTCTTATTTGAATACAGAGATGTGTTTTCTTGGTCATATGATGATATGCCAGGTTTAAGTGTTGATCTAGTGGTTCATAAGCTTCCCACGTATCCTGATTTTTTACCAATACAACAAAAGCAACGAAAATTTAAAACGGACATGAATGACAAAATCAAAGAGGAAATAATGAAGCAGTTGAGCGCCAACGTGGTCAGAGTTGTCCGATACACCACCTGGGTGGCAAATGTCGTGCCCGTTTCAAAGAAGGATGGAAAAACTAGAGTCTGTGTTGACTACAGGAACCTGAAAAAGGCAAGTCCGAAGGATAATTTTTCTTTGCCAAACATCCACATCCTTGTAGATAATTGCGCAAAGCATGAGATACAATTGTTCGTGGATTGCTATGCTGGGTACCACCATATTCTAATGGATGAGGACGACGCAGAAAAGACCGCTTTCACCACTCCATAGGGTGCTTATTGTTACAGGGTCATGTCATTCGGTTTGAAGAATGCAGGGGAAACTTACATGAGAGCCATGACCACCATTTTCCACAATATGATGCACAAAGATATAGAAGTATATGTCGATGATGTCATCATAAAATCAAAGACACAAGCTGATCACGTGCGCGATTTGAGAAAGTTCTTCGAACGGCTTCGAAGGTACGAACTTAAGCTTAATCCATCCAAGTGTGCATTTGGGGTTCCATCTGGGAAGCTCCTCGGTTTCATAGTCGGCCGGAGAGGCATCGAATTAGATCCATCTAAGACAAAGTCCATTCGATATTTGCCACCCCCGAAGAATAAAAAGGAAGTCATGAGTTCGCTCGGGAGGTTGAACTACATCAGCAGGTTCATTGCTCAGATCACAACCACATGCGAGCCCATATTTAAGCTGCTGAAAAAGGATGCTGCTATCAAGTGGACGGACGATTGCCAAATAGCTTTCGATAGGATCAAAGACTATCTGTCAAAACCCCATGTACTGGTCCCACCTAAACCTGGTAGGCCTTTGTTTTTATATCTATCGGTGATGGATAATTCCTTTGGATGCGTTCTGGGGCAACATGATGCAACAGGCAAAAAGGAACAGGCAATCTATTACTTGAGCAAGAAGTTCACCAATTATGAGGTTAAGTACACCCTTTTGGAAAGGACGTGTTGTGCCTTGACTTGGGTTGCTCAGAAGTTGAGGCATTATCTCCTAGCCTACACCACTTACCTCATATCCAGAATGGATCCTTTAAAGTACATCTTTCAAAAGCCGATGCCCACTGGCAGGCTCGCAAAATGGCAGATTCTGCTCACAGAGTTCGACATTGTCTATGTCACTCGCACCGCAATGAAAGCACAAGCTTTGGCAGATCATTTGGTAGAGAATCCAGTTGATGATGATTACAGGCCACTGAGCACATACTTCCCAGACGAAGAGGTCAACTCAATAGAGGAAGTTCCAGACACCACCCATGTATGGAAAATGTATTTTGATGGGGCTGTCAATATGAAAGGAGTTGGGATCGGGGCAATACTCATCTCGCCTATTGGACAACATTACCCTGCGACGGCCTGACTCCTTTTCTTTTGTACCAATAATACGGCAAACTACGAAGCTTGTATCATGGGTCTGAAAATGGCCCTCGATCTGGATGTGCATGAACTATTGGTTAGGGGAGATTCTGATCTGCTTATCCGGCAAGCCCAAGGAGAATGGGAGACTCGAGACATCAAGCTTATTCCATATAGTCAATGCATGCAAGACTTGAGCAAAAGATTCAAATCCATCGAGTTCAGGTACATTCCCAGGTTTCACAACAAACTAGCCGACGCCTTGGCTACCTTAGCCTCGATGATCCCTTATCCAGGTAACACTCATATTGATCCATTGGAAATCCAAGTTCAGAATCAACACAGTTATTACAATACTATCGAGACAGAACCAGATGGTAAACCATGGTATCATGACATAAAACGATTCCTGAAAACAAGGGAATACCCAGAGCATGCCAAGGCAGATCAAAAAAGAACTATAAGGCGGCTCGCTGGTGGTTTCTTACAGAATGGGGAAATTTTGTACAAAAGGACCCCAGATTTGAACTTGTTGAGATGCATAGATGCCACAGAAGCTGAGCAGATCATGAGTGAAGTGCATTCGGGGATATGTGGACCTCACATGAATGGGTATGTTTTGGCGAAGAAGATTCTGCGGGCAGGGTATTATTAGCTTACCATGGAGCGAGATTGCTTCAGTTTTGTTCGCAAGTGTCACCAATGCCAGATTCATGGTGACCTGACTCACTCGCCACCTTTAGAGTTGCATCCTATGTCCTCTCCTTGGCCCTTCGTTGCTTGGGGAATGGATGTTATTGGACCAATCGAGCCAATGGCTTCAAATGGGCATAGATTCATTTTGGTCACAATTGATTACTTCACCAAGTGGGTGGAGGCCTCCACTTTCAAAGCAGTCACCAAGAAAGCAGTAGTAGACTTTGTCCATTCCAACATCATCTGTCGTTTTGGTATCCTGAAGACCATTATCACTGACAATGCAGCCAATCTAAATAGTAATTTGATGAAGGAGGTATGTGAGCAATTCAAAATTATGCATCGCCATTCTACCCCTTACCGTCCAAAAGCCAACGGAGCCGTTGAAGCGGCGAACAAGAACATCAAAAAGATTCTTAGGAAGATGATCCAAAGTTCCAGACAATGGCATGAAAAGTTGCCTTTTGCTCTTTTGGGATACCGCACAACTGCTCGCACATCCGTTGGAGCAACTCCTTATCTGTTGGTATATGTAACGGAAGCTGTAATACCGGCCGAAGTCGAAATTCCATCTCTCTGAATCATTGCATAATCGGAGATTGAAGATATAGAATGGGTAAAGACCCGATTAGAACAACTGATGTTTGATTGATGAAAAATGGCTAGCGGCAGTGTGCTTTGGACAGTTATACCAGCAAAGAATGGCACGCGCTTACAACAAGAAAGTGCGTCCAAGGCACTTCGAGGTGGGCCAACTCGTTCTGAAACGCATTCTTCCACACCAAGTAGAAGCTAAAGGAAAGTTCGCCCCAAACTGGCAAGGGCCCTACATCATCAAGAAAGTGTTACCAAAAGGGGCCTTGCACCTGGTAGATGAAGAAGGAAGGGTACCAGGCATGACCATTAACGCAGATGCAGTCAAAAGATATTATGTCTGATATATACCCACTGTGGAACTTTCACACATGATTTTCTCAGAATCGAGATGACGAAGGCCACCATTGCTCGTTTGTTTCAAATAGGTGTCACCCTCTTGTTAACCCTTTTGAGATGTATTTGTCTTCTTCGTTTTCCGCTTTTGGAACCTATGTACTTGCAACAAGAAAAAAAAGGGAAGAAAAGAAAAGAATCCGAACAACAAATCTTCTGAGCATTGAACTACGTCTAACCTGATTCCGAAAGGATACGTAGGCAGCCTTACCCTGGGTTCGGTCCCATCACAATGAAAATCCATATGCCCAATACTCCAAAACTGGGGCGGAAGTTTGTTTTATTTTACCGTTTTTCTGTAGAAACGGTTCCAAAAGTGGTAATTCAGTTCAAGGTTCTTTTCCCATTTTTCCATGTTAAGAACTTCTGGTCGATCTTTGAGAATATTTGAAGTCACCATGCCATGGGCAACCTTCCTCATGTCGTATTGTAATAAAAATAAAAAAATAAAAAATAAAAAAAAAAGATAAAAAAAAAAAAAAAAGAAATGAGAGAGTCTTATCGGTGAAAACCCGTATGGGCACTGTAAGGCGACAGTGAGCAGAGAAATGAGAGAGTCTTATTGGTGAAAACCCAAATGGGCACCATAAGGCGACGGTGAGTAGAGAAATGAGAGAGGTCGGTTGGAGAAAACCCGCAAAGGGCGTTACTGGCCGAATGAGAGTCTTCGTACTCCGGCATGAGCACAACCAAGACAGTTTCAAGAGGAACCTTTGCGACGGATTTTGAGAATTAGACAGCTTAGACGGATCAGGCGTCTAGTCCAAAATGCATGTCATGATTCATTGAAGTAGGCACATACTTCCAGATAAGTCTCTATGTTCCTTTCCCCAAAAGGGACGCCTTTTGTTTAAGCACAATTCTTTTGCACCTTCAAGTATTCTTATATTTTTACCCATAATTTTCTTTGAGTCTTTTTCGGTATAATCTTTCGTAAAAAGCGAAGCAAACAAATGGCTGCAAAACTGGCTACAGTTTCCCCGTAATATCGAGCACAATTTGGGGCATATACGGCATTGACGAAGGCACGAACCCGTATGTGATCTCATTTGACAAGAAGAACAAAGTGTCTCAAAGAAACTGAAATGGTTGCCTAAGCAAGACCTCTTCATGAGAAAAGTTGATAAGCACTGCAGACACAAACCGGTACTAGGTGCAAGACAATTGAGTTTGATTTTTAAAGAAAATTGCATTTCCTCAGAGACAAAGGTCGCAATACCAAGGACGTCTGGGTATGAAACAGTTGGGGGCAACATTGGAAAGACAAGGTCTCCAGAAAAGGATACAGATCAGTCGAGCATCTCGGTACCATACTGATAGAATCAGCTCTTCAGCTGCGGAAAGGCCATGAAGTCAAAACCACAATAGGGCATCAAGGCCACAAACCAACCACCACTTTTAAAACTCATAAAGTGTTCTTTGTTTGAAGCAGGAACAAAGCAATGCAGAATAGCGGTTCTTAAAGGACGAATGTCACCAAACGTAAGCTCCTTAAAATCTCCATTCTTCTTTTATTTTTAGCATGCATCACTATTATCCACACCTCCTAGTGTAGTAGCTTAACTCAGGTAGAACCATTTCACCTAGGGGGATCCAGCTCATAGTTCCGGGTAGAAGTACTCTTCACTCAGGTCATTTCACATAGCTTAACCCAGGTATAACCATTTCACCTAAGGGGATCCAGCTCATAGTTCCGGGTAGAAGTACTCTTCACTCAGGTCATTTCACATAGCTTAACCCAGGTATAACCATTTCACCTAAGGGGATCCAGCTCATAGTTCCGGGTAGAAGTACTCTTCGCTCAGGTCATTTTACATAGCTTAACCCAGGTATAACCATTTCACCTAAGGGGATCCAGCTCATAGTTCCGGGTAGAAGTACTCTTCGCTCAGGTCATTTTACATAGCTTAACCCAGGTAGAATCATTTCGCCTATATGAATTCAACGCTTTATCAGTAACACAGGGTACCAACCCCTGGTTACCTTTTTCTCCCAATAATACAGGGCACCAACCCCTGGTTACATTTTCCTCCTAGTAATACAGGGCGCCAACCCCTGGTTACATTTCCTTTCAGTAGTACAGGGTACCAACCCCTGGTTACATTCTTGTCCAGTAATACATGGCGCCAACCCCTGGTTACATTTCCTTTCAGTAGTACAGGGTACCAACCCCTGGTTACATTTCCTTTCATTAATACAGAGTACCAACCCCTGATTACACTTTTTTCCCAGTAATACAGGGTACCAACCCCTGGTTACATTCTTGTCCAGTAATACATGGCGCCAACCCCTGGTTACATTCTTTTCAGTAATACAGGGTACCAACCCCTGGTTATATTTCTTCCTAGTAATACAGGGTACCAACCCCTGGTTACATTTTCTCCCTAGTAATACAGGGTACCAACCCCTGGTTACATTCTTTTCCGGTAATACATGGTACCAACCCCAAGTTGCATTTCCTTCCAGTAATACAGGGTACTAACCCCTGGTTACATTCCTTTCAGGTAATATAGGGTACCAACCCCTGGTTGCATTTCCTTCCAGTAATACAGGGTACTAACCCCTGGTTAGATTCCTTTCAGGTAATATAGGGTACCAACCCCTGGTTGCATTTCCTTCCAGTAATACAGGGTACTAACCCCTGGTTACATTCATTTCCGGTAATACAGGGTACCAACCCCTCGTTGCATTTCCTTCCAGTAATACAGGGTGTTGACCCCTGGTTACATTCCTTCCCGGTGATACAGGGGGCCAACCCCTGGTTACTTTCCCTTTCAAGTAATACAGGGTACCAACCCCTGGTTACCTATCCTTTGGGTAATGTAAGGTACGTAATCCCTCGTTAAAAATCTTTATATCTTTAGTTTGTTTATACTACCGTTTATGTGTGCCTTTAAATAAATTAGATAGTTTACAGCTTTCTCTGATAACTCACAAAATTTTCCTAGTTCAAACTCGGGCAGAAAAATTTAGTTCGCTTTGTTCGTCTTTGATGGATTTTCAAACCCCGCCGTAGGGCACATGTGACGGTTAAAGCTTGCGATTTCAGTGTCTCATCAGAAGAAAGAAGTCTTTCGATCACAAGATGGTTGGAGTTAGCCTTGACAATGTGTCAGCAACCCAGTTTCTCAAGATTCATCTTCTCAAATTCTGATCCAAAAAGCAAGCAATTGATATTGAGCAATAATATTTTCTACAAAGGGCATCAAGATCCAATCTAAGGTCAACAGAAGCGAGCAGGTCAAGAATCAAGATTTGACTCCAGGAGACACATAGATAGGAATTTTGTAACTCTTAGCTTGTAGCAATATGTAGTTCTCTTCTTCTTTTGATGTAAGCGGCAAGTAACAGTAACAACAACAACAGCAGCAGGAACAGTCTTAACTCCAGTGTCCGGTAGTCCCAGCTACCAAGTTTTTTCCAGAACTACACTGACCTGATTCCTTTATGGCCAAGGATATGTAGGCAACCTCGGAAGCAAGGTTCGGTCACCTTTTTCAAATTGCTTCCATTGGAGTGATATGTGAGCAAAAATTAGCTATGGCATTCGCTTTTCTTTGCACGAAAACTCTTCATGTTCTCGAGCAAAGAGGGCAGTTGTAAATGACTAATTTTTTCCCTATCTTTTATATATATATATATATATATATATATATATATATATACACAAACATATGTGTTTGTGTGTGTGTGTTTTATTCTTATTTGTGTATGTATAGGTTTAGGTTTTAAGAGTTGTTTAAATGGTTTGATAAATGAAGTAGGGATTATGCTACTTGAATTTTAAAGAAATTAAGCCAAAATTTAGCCCAAATCAGTGGCCCAATTCTATTTGACCCGGTCTGGTAAAGCCCACCTGAGTGATAAGCTAAACGACGTAGTTTCATGGTAAAACTACACCGTTTTGTTTAGTAACTTGAAGATTGAATTTCAATCATTGATCAATCCTTGATCTAATGGTCCAAAATCATCCATACCCAAGGTACTTAAAGCCCTTAATACCCAAAAAATTTCTCCATTTTCCCCTATTCCTTTGTTTCCTCTCTTTCTTTCCTTCTCCTCATGCTCTCAAATCCCCTGTCGCCGCTGCCGTCTGCCGCCTGCTGGAATTCGCCACCGGCGGCGGCCGTCATCCAGACTCCCCCATTTTTTCACCATATCTTCCTCTCAACCTCCTCTCCATGAATCCAAGCCTCATATCCTCCAAAACTCCACCAATCTCCATAGATCTAAGGAAAACCGAAACCCTAGGCCCTCTTTCTTTTTGAAATTCTCCGCAAACCAAACCATCTCACCCCACAATACTTACATCAATGGGTAGGGCTCTTCAAGACCTACCTATTGATGTCAATTTCACCTCGAAAATCCGGCGATGGAATTCCGACGACCACGCCGCCGCCTCTGCCACGACCACCCAAGACCATCGCGGGCCCTTCATTTTCAGTCTATTCCCGACCAAAAATGCATATTTCTCTCTAGCAAAATGCTAGAATTCATTGGTTTCGGCGTGTGCTAGAAAGAAACACCCGTTTCAAGGTCGGACAACCACCACTTGGCATCCTCGGCATCGCCTCGTTGTCGATTCGACGTCGAACGTCCCGGAGTTTGGTATAAGCTCGCACCCTAATCTTTTCCCCTTTCTTTTTCGTAATTTCTATTTTTTTTATTTATTTATTTATTAAGTTTAAGTTTTAGTTTAATTTTCTGTTTTCATTTGTTTGTTAATCTGTGATTGTTAGTTCGTGTTTAGCTTCGATAATCAATATTATTCGTTACTTAATACTTTCGAATCATGTATTATTTAGTCGTTTACTTTGCCATTACATTTTGTTTAGTCAATCGGTTTTGTTGATCACTTTTGAAATCCGATTAGCTATTTGTAATTGGCGAAGTTCACTGATATTCTGGTTTTGCGATTAATTTTGGTATTTTGCTTTAGTTCAAATCTGTTAGTAATAGTTACTTCGTGTTTAGTCTCATGTTTGATTTCGTGTTTCAGTCAACTCGATGGTTGTTTCATTATCAACATGTATTCTACGTTGCCTTAGTTGTTAAGTTCGAATTTCATGTTTATTATCTCTAGTTTGTCTATGTATAAGCTAATTAGTTTTAAGACCTTAACCACATATTCTGTTTGTTTGTAGTCATTAGTTTCTTTGTTAGTTTAATGGTTCAAGTCCAGTTAACTGATTTTGCACTTTTTAGTTAGGAGCAATAGTTCAGTTTGGTGTTGGTTTGTGAGGATAGTATAAGGTGCTTGAGTGTAGGACCTTTGTTTGGTTGCTTATACTATTTGGGACTATTTTGGAGTACAATACTCCAAAATTTTGTCCGCATTTGGTGAGGAAAAACTGTTCATTGAACAAAAATCTGGTTTTGGACAGATTTTTGGTCAAAAATCTATCATTTTGGACAGATTTTTGGCCAAATAAATCTGTCCCAAATATCCCTTTTCTCCTATATAAAGAGGAGGTGTTTCCACACTATGAAGAGGTCTTGGACTCTAAAAAAGAAAAATCTTCACACACACCATCTTACACTTCCATACATTTTTAGAGTTGCTTGAACACAAATATCCTTGAACAACAAAAAAAATCAGCAGTCGTATACTTTAGTAAGCTGAAAATTTCTGCACTTTGTGAGTGAATCTTAGAGTGCAAACTTTTCGAAAAAGTAGAAGTCGTCTTTAGAGTTAGTTTTGGGCTCTTCTCTAAAGTTTTTGGGTTGTTTAAACACAATTTGCTGCTGGATTTTTGTTGATTTTGCTGTTGTTTCTCTGTTGCTTTCTGTTGCTGAGCTCCTATAATATTTATTTTCTACGACCCAGGTAACCTTTAAACTCTGTAATGCATTTTTTTTAGTAGCAATTGATGAGGATTCGAGCATGTTTAGACTACTTGAAGCATATGCCAGGAAGTTTACTATACAGATGAATGTTGAGTTTTCAATCTTGAAATCAAGCTTTAGATCATAATGGTAAATTCATGACTTTTTTGCTTTATTTATTTATTGCCTCTTAGTATTTCTCTGTTAAACTTTTGAGTAGTATTTTATGAGAATCTTGATCATGTTGTAGAAAAAGAAAAATTGGTAAAGACTTGATGGAAAATTTGAAAGTGGGCAGAATGTATTAGTTTAGTGTTTAATAAGATTGGGCTAACAAGAATAAAGGGCCAAACGAACTAACCTATTGGCCCATTTTCACAGATAACAAATCTGGCCCATTTATTTAATAAGCAAGGGTTGGCCCAATGCCAAAGCATGTTCAAAAGGGCCGGCAGTTTTGATACTCAAATAGTTGGCTCATTCCCTTTAAAATCAATGATTGTCCACTCTTTAAAATAACAAGTTAGCACAACTTTTTTCATATTTTTATTT
>ML334190.1:0-17768 GCA_005239505.1 Nicotiana paniculata
GAACTTACTACAGATAAACATAAGGGTCACACACCTCAGGACAACCCGCAGGAGATACCCCTAACTGCTAAATCTCAAAATGTATCTCCCTATACACTCCCGAATATCATAGCTATCACACAATCACTATACCTTCTTACAGTAAAACACAACCACTGCCTGCCCTCGAGACATCCCATAAGCGGTATAAGAACCTGAAGCTGATGGAAATACTAACACTGGAGCTGTGGTCTAGGAGTTCTTGAGCTTCTGGAAGCTCCACTCACACTCGTCTGACCACATAGATACCTTTGCTGGACACCACATGTCCCTAGAATGCTACTGAACTAAGCCAACAATTCACACTTGGAGAACTTCGCACAAAGCTTCTCCTCCCTATATCCTTGTAATACCATCATCAAATGCCGAGTATGTTGTCCCTGGCTACTAGAGTACGGCCGGATGCCATCAATAATTACAATAACAAAGGAGTTATAACACGGTTGAATACACCGCCGATCAAATACATGAACGTTGTTGGGGCATTGGCCAACCCAAAAGACACCACTAGGAACTCATAACACAACAGAAAAATCTACTTCACTCCACAACTAAACCACATGAGAGGTCCTTCAATACACTCACAACTCGAAGCTATATCCTAACTCAGTATAGACGTCAAATACTTAATTGTTCTTGCCACATTTCCCGCTAGTCTATTCTTGCCACAATCAAACAACCTGAACACATCTAACTATAAA
This sequence comes from Nicotiana paniculata, assembly GCA_005239505.1. Classification (NCBI taxonomy): domain Eukaryota; kingdom Viridiplantae; phylum Streptophyta; class Magnoliopsida; order Solanales; family Solanaceae; genus Nicotiana; species Nicotiana paniculata. The sequence goes on from ML334190.1 coordinate 741, forward strand.
TCAAACTCACGACATAGTCATCTAGTCACAAGGTTCCATCAATAAGGACACCAACAGACATATAAGTCCACAATACATATGCTCACATAAATGAAATCTCGGCACTCCAGCTACAAACAAAAATCCAGCGTCAAGTCCTCCAGACTGGCCCCTAGCATGCTAAAATCACATCCCATTCATGGAAGTCACACCATCGGTGCATGGTTGATATCGAGCGCTCACGTGCACGTTTGAATACATGAAAGGAGTTCAAAGAATTACGTCTCAGGTTGAATCAATGGATTCGCACGACAAGAGTTAGAGAATGTGAGATTTTTCCTAAAGGTTCTGCAGCCTCTCGAAGATAAGTACAGACGTCTCCATACCGATCCGCAAGACTCCACTAAACCTGCTCATGACTGGTGAGACCTATTTAACCTAGCGCTCTAATACCAACTTGTCTCGACCCATTTCTGGAGTCGTGATGGCGTCTGTCGTGGAACCAGGCAAGCCACCCATTTTATCTAACTAAATAAAAATTTCCAATATAATACCCTTTTTAACAAGTCTGAAATCAATAATAATAATAATACTAAATCCAATATTTTCGGGAAACCAGTTTATGAAATTCAAAAGACCAAATCCTACCAGCCCCGGATCCAGTGTCACACAGTCATGAGCTGGTAATACTTAATACAACTAAAGGAAATAACTAACATAGTCTAAAAATAAATACGACAGGTAGAAAGGAAAGAGAAGACGAGATCATGGTCTCCAGCTGCTACCTCGTCAACTCTGATGAAACTACTACTACTCACTGACCAGAGCTAAATCCTGCTCTACCTGGATCTGCACACAAGGTGTAGGGGGTAACGTGAGTACACCAACTTAGTAGTAACAAAACCAAACTACGCGCTGAGAGGTAGTGACGGACTAAACCTCTGATACTTCGAACAACAGTATATAAATTAGACATGACAGTAATATATCAGGAAATAAACACGATGCATCAAGGTATGTCTGTAACTCTACATACTAGCACGAATGCATATAGAACCATGAATGATGTGTACTCAGTAATCAAGATCTCATAAGATGGTCCACTCAGTACTAGAATACGGCCTTAAGGCCCAAGGAAGTCCATCCTGGATATTACGTAAACACCAGTGACATAGTCACCAAGTATTGAGGAAAAAGGCCGATCCAGCCCCCACGGAAAAATCCATCTCCGGAACATAATAACCACGGAGAAATCCATCTCCGGAACATAATAACCACGGAGAAATCCATCTTCGGAATATCTGTGCGCTCACTGGGGATGTATAGACTCCGTAGGGGCTCCTTCCAGCCCAAGCGCTATATCAAGCCAACGAAGGCATGATTTCAGGATCGCTGCGGTGTGCAGTCCGACCTCGTAACTGTCTCAAAACCAGGCTCCAAGCCTCACTTAGTCAGTACCTTCCAGTCTCACTTACAATGCTCTAACATATGCAATTCAGCCCAAACCAAAGATAAAATAGAATAAACTAGCAACTTACGAGACTGAGGCATGAAACATATATTATAACAAGACTAACTACATGAAAACATTAATCATAAATAGAGACAGCAATAATCGACCATTCCGGTCTAAACACATCGGCGTGAAGCCTTAACATTTATACTTAGCATGATTTCTATTTCGTTCGAGGTAATTACCACCTTCACAGTGCAATATCAACCTGGGATAACCAGTAGACAGTGCCATGGGATGAGCCAGGCTACAAATATTTTGTAATCGCCCGCATGCCCGTCACTTGGAAAGTGTGTCACCTTAATTAACAGTAAATATCAAATAGTTTGGGGTTTCGGACCCTCAGTTCCAAGTTTGGAAGCGTTACTTACCTCAAAATCGGCTAATACACTACTTCGCAATGCCCTTGCCACTAAATTCAGCCTCCGAGTGCTCCAAATCTACCAAGTTCAGATTTCTATCATCAATATATGCTTAAGGAACAATTTCCATTTGAAAATATCGAAATTCACACAAAAATCCGAAACCGGTCAAAACCCGACCCCCGGTCCCGCATCCCGAAACTCAGAAATTTATACAGAAAAGAGTTCTTCATCCTCCCACGATTCCGTTCATATAAAGAACACCAAAATCGGAGTCCGTTTGACCCCTCAAATCAACCCCTAAAGGTCTCTTATTCTCAAGCCCCAAAATCCCATTTTTCTATTATTTTTCCACGAATTTACACTGGTTTTATGTTCTATAACCATCCATGATAGAGTTTTAATAATCAAAATACTTATCTCTATGAAGAACAAGGATTTCCCTCTTCAAAATTCGTCCCCAAAGCTTTTTCCCGTAGAAGAATGGTGTAAAATAAGGGTTAAGTCGCGGAAAGATTTAATTAATCATGCCTAGTGATTTCTTCACCGCAATCGCGGACTCCCTGTCGCGATCGCATAGCACCACTCTCCAACCCCACGTGATCGCAGCTCTCTTCACGCGATCGCGAAGACCAATCGACCTTGCCCCCACGCGCCTGCCTTATCCCTACGCGATCACAACACTCCTCACGCGATCACACTGTTCAACCCGCTAAACCTCTATGATCGCAAACTCACCTATGCGATCGCATAGAGCAAATTTTTGCCCCTCTCAAATTTCACTACGCGATCATGAATGTATCCATGCGATCGCATTCATGGACTTGATGAATAGGGTGTTCAGGCCGTATATTGATTCCTTTGTCATTGTCTTCATTGATGACATTTTGATTTACTCACGTAGCCTGGGGGAGCACAAGCAGCATTTGAGAGTTGTGCTCCAGACTTTGCGAGAACGGAAGCTATATGCTAAGTTCTCTAAGTGTGAGTTTTGGTTGGATTCGGTGGCATTCTTGGGGCATGTGGTATCCGGAGAGGGTATCAAGGTTGATCCTCAGAAGATCGAGGCAGTTCAGAGTTGGTCGCGTCCTACTTCAGCTACAGAGATCAGGAGCTTTTTGGGCCTAGCAGGCTATTATTGCCGATTTGTGGAGGGGTTCTCTTCTATTGCAGCTCCATTGACTAGATTGACTCAGAAGAATGCCCCGTTTTGATGGTCTAACGAGTGTGAGGAGAGCTTTCAGAAGCTCAAGACAACATTGACCTCAGCGCCAATTCTGGTATTTCCTTCCGGTTCGGGGATGTACACAGTGTATTGTGATGCCTCACGCATTGGTATATGATGTGTGTTGATGCAGGAGGAGAGAGTTATTGCTTATGATTCATGCTAGCTGAAGGTTCATGAGAAGAATTACCATGTGCACGATTTGGATTTGGAGGCGATTGTGCATGCTCTTAAGATTTGGAGGCACTACTTGTATGGAGTGTCCTGTGAGGTTTATACAGACCACCGTAGCTTGAAGCACTTGTTCAAGAAGAAGGATCTTAATTTGAGGCAGCTCATGTGGCTTGAGTTATTGAAGGATTATGATATCCCCATTCTTTATCACCCGGGCGAGGCAAATGTGGTAGCAGATGCTTTGAGCAGGAAGGCGGAGAGTATGGGTAGCTTGGCTTCCATTGCAGCCGAGGAGAGACCTCTAGACTTGGACATTCAGTCCTTGGCTAATCTCCTGGTGAGATTAGACCTTTCAGAGCCTCATCGAGTTCTTGCACATGTGGTTGCTCAGTCTTCGTTATTGGGGGAGATTAAGGCTCGACAGTATGATGATCCGTGTTTGGCTGAGCTACGAGAGACAGTGGTTCAGGGCAGGGCCAAGGAGGTTATTATTGGCGAGGATGGTGTTCTGAGACTTCAGGGTCGCTTATGTGTTCCTAAGGTTGATGGCTTGAGGGAGAGGATTCTAGAGGAGGCACATAGTTCTCGGTATTATGTTCATCCTGGTGCTACGAAGATGTATCGTGATTTGAAGCAGCATTACTGGTGGAGGCGAATGAAGAAGGACACTGTGGAGTATGTGGCTAGGTGTCTTAATTGCTAGCAGGTGAAGTATGAGCACCAAAGGCCAGGAGGCCTACTTCAGCAGATGCCCATTCCTGAGTGGAAATGGGAGCGCGTCACTATGGACTTCCTGGTTGGGCAGCCTCGGACCTTGCGGAAGGTTGTTTGGGTCATTCTGGATAGGTTGACCAAATCGGCGCATTTCATTCTAGTAGCTACTACTTATAATTCTGAGAGGTTGGCCCAGATCTACATTTGGGAGATAGTCCGGTTGCATGGTATGCCAGTGTCCATTATATCAGATCGAGGTCCTCAGTTCACCTCGCACTTCTGGAGAGCATTACATAGTGAGATGGGTACCCAGATAGAGCTCAGCACAGCATTTCACCCTCAGACTGATGGTCAGTCGGAGCGTACAGTTTAGAATTTTGGAGGACATGCTCAGGTCATGTGTGATTGACTTTGGAGGTTAGTGGGACCAGTTCTTGCCTTTGGCCAAGTTTGCTTACAATAATAGTTATCAGTTGCATTGAGATGTCACCATTTGAGGCTTTATATGGTCGGCGATGCCGTTCTCCTATCGGGTGGTTTGATCCTGGCGAGGCTAAGTTATATGGCACCGACCTGGTGAGGGATGAATTGGAGAAAGTGAAGTTGATTTAGGAGAGACTCCGCACAGCACAGTCCAGACAGAAGAGTTACGTGGATCAGAGGGCGCGTGATGTATCATTTATGGAGGGAGATAGGGTCCTGTTGAAAGTCTCGTTGATGAAGGGTATTATGAGGTTTGGGAAGAAAGGAAAGCTGAGCCCGAGGTTTATAGGTCCCTTCGAGGTGTTGAGGCGAGTTGGGGAGGTTGCTTATGAGCTATCCTTACCTCCCAATTTTTCAGGAGTTCATCTAGTTTTCATATATCCATGCTCCGGAGGTACCACGCCGACTTCTCTCACATGGTTTATTTCAGCACTATTCAGTTGGATGAGAGTTAGGGCTACGAGGAGGAGCCAGTTGCTATTATTGATAGACAAGACCGCCAGTTGAGGTCCAAGAGAGTTTCTGCCATAAAGGTCCAGTGGAAGGGCCAACCAGTTGAAGAGGTGACTTGGGAGTCCGAGGAGGACATGCAGAGCAGATATCCACACTTATTCAGCAATTCAGGTATGATTCTAGACCTGTTCGAGGACGAACGTTTATTTAAGAGGTGGAGAATGTAACGACCCGACCGCTCGTTTTGCGTTATCGGACCCCGTTCCCCTAAAATAAACTTCTCATAGCGGATTATTATGATTTGTGACTTGCGGGGACTGGTGGTCCGAGATCTGGAGGTATTTAGAGTGCTATAGGAACATTTGTTTCCTTAAGGTTGGCCTTTAAGGCCAAGTTTGACTTCGGTCAACATTATTAGTAAACGACCGCGAAATCGAGTTTCGATGGTTCCAGTAGCTTCATATGATGATTTTGGACTTGGGCATATGTTCAGAATGGGTTTTGGATGACCCGTGAGCGTTTCGACGCCCAATATTGAAATAAGAGTTCCTTAAGTTCCTATTATGGTTTGGGATGTGTTTTTGTGACATCGAGGTCCGAACGGAATTTCGGGACCGGGAATAGTTCAGTTATGTCATTTATGACTTGACTGCAAAATTTGGTGTCATTCCGAGTAGTATAGGTCGGTTCGGCGCGTTGTTAGCGAAGTCTAGAAAACTTAAAGTTCCTAAGTTTGGTTCTAGGGGTTTTGAGGTGTGAATTTGAGTTTTAGCGTTGTTTTGGATGTTCCGAAGGCTCGAGCGAATTTGTATTATGATTTGGGACTTGTTGGTATATTTGGACGGGGGCTCGGGTGAGCCCAGGTGCCTCCCGAACACCACACGAGGCCAAAAACCAGCTGAAATAGCTGCTGGTGCACCTGTTCTGGTGTGAACGCAGGAGTCGTTGCCCAGTCGCAGGTGCGGGACCGCTCATGCGGTCCCAACCTCGCAGGTGCGACCCCCAGCGGGCAAGCCAATTCTCGCAGGTGCAGACAAAATTCCGCAGGAGCGGAGCCGCAGATGCGGTCTCCACTCCGTAGGTGCGGGCCCAGGCCTCCTCGTCCATTTCAGCAGGTGCGAGCCTTTGTTCGCAGGTGCGAGACCGCAGGTGCGGTCCTTAAGCCGCAGGTGTGGAAACACTATTCAGACAGTGTGTTTTTATACACAGGAATTAATTCATTTCCCCTATCTTCTTCTTCTTGCAATTTCCACCATTTTAGAGGGGTAAATGACCTGGTTATTAAAGGTAAGTAAATTCTACAATACTATTAGCTTCATGTATGGATTACTAGCTTAATTAACTATCTAAATTAGTGAAAAATCAAGAATGGGGTAGTAACCTAGGGCTTTCAAAAATTTGAGAATTTACCCGTGAATTAGCCATGAAATCAAGTAGATATCGTATATTAATGATCCTTAGGCTATGGGTGAGTGTTTCCTTCGAGAATTATTGGAGTCCGAGCATGCGGGCTCGGGGTCGGATTTTAGAATTTCTTCAAGAATGGCGAATTTGACTTAGTAGTAGGAGAATTTCCATACTTTGAGCATAAATTGATGAATTTGTATAACATTTGGCTAGTTTCGAGTCCTCGGGTGTAGAGTTCGGAATTTTGGGCGCGTTCTTGGTCCGGGTAGTAGGTTCGACGCGAGGCGAGTCTCCTTTCTAACCTTGTAAGGGGAAATTGTCCCCATAGGTGATTATAAATAGTTTCATGTCCTTATTTGCGGGGGCTACGCACGCACGAAGTGACGAGAGTCCGTATGTAGCTACTACTATGTTATGTTGGGTAGTTCTAGGACTCACGAGCATGCTTATGTGTGCCTTACATGTATTCCTACGCATATTTCGAGTTGATTATTATCCTTGATTTAGCATGAGGATATTCAGAAGCTGTGTTCCATGATATATTGCTTAGGTTCTTTCCTTAAAGAATAATCTCTGTTAATTCCCTAAAAGTTGATAATTTTATGTATGTATGCGGCACCGCGTCACATGTATGATTCGTGAGCGGAATAGCCTGACTATTATGTCAACCGTGTCGCATGTTCGATTCACGAGTGGGGTAATAGATACATCTATGGTTCGAGCCGTTCGACCCTCGGCAGTGCACAATTATTTTTCGCAACGTTTCTGCCGTACGTTTCCGGCCAGTTATGTGTTGTATGATTTACTGGGAATTTGTTGTAATTGTACAAACTGGTTCATGTTAATAAGGGAATTTAGTACATTATGTGCTAGTGAAATTTGACATACAAAGGTAAATACAACTATACTTGATGATTTATCACTTTGTGATTTCTATGACTGTTATGCCTGCCTAGTTCCTATTAAATCATGTTATTTAGAACTGTTGACCCTAGTAAGTATCACATCTACCTCTCCTCCCTACCGCTTCGAGGTTAGGCATGATACTCACTGGGTACATATTTGTTTATGTACTCATGCTGCACTTCTGTACTTAATTGTACAGGTTCTGAGGCTGGTGCTGGTGCATCTGGTTATCAGACCGGAGCTCGATTCTGATTTCTTCAATTATTGAACAGTTTGGATCTTACCTTATTCACCTAGCTTTCAAGCTACTATATAGATTGCTCTTTTCTACTCTCATTACACGAACTGACATTAGTTCACAACTCTCTCTCACACTTAAAACTTCTCTGCTCTCTCTCTTGTTACTTGCTATTATTACTAAACTAGCCGGTTGTAAGCCAAGGCTAGTTATCGCAAACTACTGCCCTACGCTTAGTATCTACTCTGCTTAATTGGTATGCTCTGATTTAAATCCAAGTTCCAAACTCGATGTGTTTTCTTACTATTATAATTTACTGATCACTGTTCTATGTCTGATATTCTGAAGCTTTTCAATATGTAGTTGGCATGCTTTCACTTAGCATATTAGTTATGTGCTAATTCAACTTAGGATCAGCATGTTTACGTACTTTTTTATTTCTTTATAGCATGTCCCAACCTGACTCTGCTCTGTTTATGTTTGTCTGGTTTCTAGTATGAACCTTTCTTTTCAAAAGCAAATTTGTTACCCTAAGTTGTCTCATTCTATGCTTAATTCTTTTTAATGTAACTATGTCTCACTTGCCTGTTCTGAAATCCACGATCCTACACTGTGTTTGTATTATTAGCTATCTCCTAATCCCATAAACCACCTACAAAACTTGTGTGCTTCTGCCTGTTATCTGTTCACTGTATATGTCCTATGTGTCCCCAATTCCCAATCTCCATGTGTGAAAGACTATTGAACCTACTTGCTTTTGAGTGTTCTGCTATTTGTTTAATTCTTCAAGTGTTTGCATTGTTCCTGTTTAAATTATTTTACTACTAATTGACTCCTATTTTATAAGACCTCTTTACTTTACTGAGTCTTCTCAATACTGTTTTATACCAAAGCATTTTTTAAAAAACTATGTCAAACACTCTCACTTTAATATTGGGTCCTTAAGTTCTGCCCCTCCAGTGCGTGACTGCTTTGGGATTGCTCTGAGATCCCTCTGAACTCAGATGCACTAGAGCTGGCACTTCCACACTGCACTTACTCAATTCTGGTTATGAAATCTGGGTGTGAGCACTGCTCGGGATCCTTGAGGTCCTTAGGGAACTCTGACGCACCCGGACATGAGAAAGGTTATGACTTTTGCATATGAGGCTATGGACAATTTGGTACATTTGGGCTTAATTCAGGCTCCCTATAGTTCAACTTCTTCTTTTCTTTTATATATTTATGTAATTAATTCAGTTGGTTTGTAATAATTATTTGTAAACAGATATTGGGGTTGGCTAGTGAAATGGGAAGGGTAGTTGTATATTCTATCATTGGGTAGAAATCATGCCTTAGGCTTTTACATTCCCTGTATCTGCATTAGAATCCATGCTTAGGACCAACATATTCATTCAAGCCATGCCAAACATGCATTAGATATCATGTCCTTAAGGCTTTTCATGTTTACTGCTTCAACACACATCATGTTCTTAATTTATGCTTATGCCTACCACTTAGAAATCCTGCTCCTTGGATAATAAAGTTAATATAAAACTGTTACTCATGTGCATTCAAAAATCATGTAACTCTTTGTGCATTTAGAAACCATGTTTTAGGAATTCTGTGCATTTTGAAATTATGTCTTAATCACTCTGCATTTTATATGTGCATGTTAGATACCATGCTCTAGGACTCCCTTTGCATTTGCTTAACCACGCTTAGCTTTTTCTATTGATTCATGAAAAAGGTAAAAACAATCTCATAGACGATTGTCTTGTTTTAGATAAAACTGGCAGCACTCCCTGCACTTTCGTAACATCTAGAAAAACATGCTTTTAGGCAAAAAAAAACAACTTCTAAACTGTCTAAAGGTTAACGGGCTTAAAAATCAGTAGGCAAACTGATTAGGCCCCTACTCCTGAGTTTATAAAAATAAAGCTGCATACTTCTGTGCATTGACATTCACTTAGATATCCTGCCTTAGGATTTTGTCTAATGAAACCACCTCTTGTTTGTGTTTGAGACGTGCTGATTATGTGCATTACTTGTGAAGGTAAATTTGAGCCTTATAACTGTTTTCCTGCATTTATCTGATTAGTCCTATTTGTTCTTGCCTGTCACTTAGAATTTTTATCCTTTTAAAACCTTAGGGGTCTGTCTAGAACTACCTATACCTAGAGGTCCTAAATTCCTCCAGGACCCTTGAGAAGGGACGTGTAACAGCACGCATAGAGATCGCTAATTAAATTTGCTTAATAACCGCTAAGGGGTGGGGTAAAGAGTAGATATGGATATGATGACCGGTGCGCTATTGTCACGTGTAGCCCCTGACTGAGGAGTGATTACCGGGTATTTCATTGATGTGATCCTATAGGATTAACAACTTAGGACCCCTCTATTCCCTACATATGTTTGCTTAGACTGCAAATCTTTTCACAACCATTACTTGTTGCCATGTGTATACTTGACTGCTTATTTGCTACTTGCAAAAATTCACAAAGTTTGTTTGGCCGGGAACCACAGTTGTGGACTTTGAGGGGTGCCTAACACCTTCCCCTTAGAGTAATTTCAAGCCCTTACCCAATCTCTGGTTATTCAATTAGTGTTATTATAACCCTTAATAGGTGCCCTAACACACCTTTATTCGTTAGGTGGCGACTCTTCGAGTCCTTCACATCATTTTTCTCAAAAGAAAATAAGTTGTCCCAATAACCAAAAACCCTGACTGAATCCGAAAGGAGAGGGAAAAGGGGGGCGACAGCATGGCGACTCTGCTGGGGAAGTCTAGGCTTTTACCATTACAAACCATTTTTGTGAATTCGTCTAAGTATGGCTGGTTTTGTTAAATACCTTCACCCTTTCCCTTTCCCTTTCCCCTTTAAGTGCAATTGATGGTCTACTTTCCCAAGTATTTGTTCTTTTAAATGAAACTGACATGTTTCTTTTTGTTTTCCTTTGTAACTTCTTTTCAATCGTAACTGTCGTATTTATCGCTTTCATGACGTGCAAATACATGACAACATGCTTTTATTGCTTATTTTTTATTGTTGCATAATCATGCTCAACATCATATTCCACTCGTGCCTATACAAATCCTATAGCAACGGTTGATGAGTGGTTGCACTCTTCTATTTTATATCACCCCCTAAATTCAAAAAGACTTATTTGCGGTAAAACTAGTCGATCTGCGGTGCAGTCGACAGTTCCGTGCCTTTCTACCTCAAGTTGGCTGCTTGAGGGTACCAGTATAGACCCTCATAGTAACCTTACTCTGATTATAACCGTACATGCATCATGGTTAGACTTAGCCGGGTTAGTATGTTGTCCTCATAATAACCTTTAGGAAAAGCCGTGTCCAAAAGTCCACTAGGGTTTCCATAATCCCAACGGACGCAACCACGATCTGTGCATTAATTTGGAGAAATAAGTGCCAATATGATAATCACTGACCTATAAGTAGTTGAATCGGTAGGGGAAATGGTCTAACTTTATTTGTTTTGCAGAAAATGAGGCACGAAGTCCCCAGGTTCGGCATTATCCAAAATATGTCAAGAAGATCAAGCCTGGGGAGGGTTCTTTTGGGACCAAGTAGATTAGATTTACCTATTTTTTCAATTGTAATAAGGCCAAGTGCCATTAGTGACTTATATTATTCAGTGTCGTTTTAGATTTATCTACTTTTACATTAATTAAATGAGGCAACTATTGGCATCTAAGTTCTCCAAATCAACTTGTGGCTAGGCCTACCTCGGGCACAACGAGGCTCCCAAATTAGGACACGCTTTTATATTCCTGCAAAATGTGTGTTTAAATACTGCAATATTTTCTCATGATCCTCACTGACTTGGCTACCTTTTGTTTTTGCTTTCTTTCTTTTTGATTATTCCCCTCCCCAAAGGTTGGTTCGTGCATTCTGGCATCATCATCATATCACACAAGATCCAGGGGACCTCCACCTTCTGCTCCTCCTAGTCCACCTAAAGGCAAAGGCAAAAGCAAAATGGAAGATTTGAGCAATATCAAAAAGGAAAACACAATGACAGCTGAACGAACAGAAGCTCCTCATAATTAAGGTATTCAGGTTCAGAATGATTCTATGTCACAACTCGAGCGAAGGTTATTGAAACTCCAAGGGGAGCTTGAACAGCTTTGAAGAATCTATTCATGGAAGGTGAAGACATGGACTGTTGTATTAGTGTTGAGAAGGAGGAAGAGGAAGGCTCTGCCATCCAAGCTGTGAGCAAGGGATCATTCCTCAAGAATTGGACTGTCAGACCATCCAGGGCTCGACGAGTCCCCAGGTACCAAGGCTGAACAACGTTATTTACTTCATTTTTTGCTAATGATTTCCTTTTTTCCATTTTTTTTGTTTTCCAATAAAATCCTGATGTTCCAAAATGTTTGTTTAAATTATCAAAATTGCTTTTACGTTTCAACGAATCAGTATTTATTTATTATCGTTTTTCTCTCATTGCTTTTAGCTATACAACATTACTATTTCCTGTCTTGATGAACCAATGACTGTAACATGCAATGAGACGACGCAACAAAAGGACAGCGATTCAGAAGAAGAGGATGTCATACCCGATGAAATTGTCAAAGAAGTTGAGGATTTCGAGAACAGACCTAAGTCCAACCTGGACGAAACTGAGGTAGTCAACCTGGGAGATTCAAAGATTGTCAAAGAAACTCGCATCAACATCCATTTGTCGCCATCATAGAAGAGGAATACACCCAATTCTTGAAAGAGTATGAAGACATATTTGCATGGTCGTACGACGACATGACTGGTCTAAGTACATCCATTGTGGCTCACAAGCTGCCAACCTATCCAATGTGCTCGCCGGTAAAACAGAAGATCAGAAAGTTCAAGCCTGATATGAATCTGAAAATCAAAGAAGAACTTAGTAAGCAAATCAATGCCAAGGTCCTTAGGGTAGTTGAATATCCAACATGGTTAGCCAAAATCGTTAGGGGTGTTCAAAACCGATCCAAAATCGAAAATTGAACCGAACAGAACCGAAGTTTAATGGCTTACTGGTATCGGGTTAACGGTTTAACGGACGGGGAACGAATTGGATTTTTTAATTAACGGCTTATCGGTTTGGGGGCGGATTATTCAGTTTTCTTAACGGATAATCCGTTAACCCGTTAAGAATATAAAATTTATTTTTATCCATATATATTATATATTAAATATCAAAAACAAAAAGACAAAAACTCTTCCACTTCTAGAGTCCCAGTACTCTGTCTCTCTCTCTAGTCCTAACTCTTAAACAAACAGAAACCCTAAAATCAAACTTAATTCGTAACGCCTACTTTCCTCGTCGACTTCACTTCATCGTCCGTCTCATCTAAAAGACAACCTCACAACCACCACTCTGTTGGACTCGCCGTCTCCTGTCTCCCTCTCTCTGTCTCGCCTCTCCCTCTTGTTGTATTGGTAAAAAAGAGTTTCACACGTAAGCCAGCTTTTGAAAACTCAGCTAGTCACGTGAACATAGGAAAATGAGACAGCTGGATGTGATTCTTTGAAGAGGTACGATACAAAGAGGCACGGTTCAGTAAACCCACAAACTTATCAGCCACGGGAAACTCAATTTTATCAAAATGGGAGAGAGGCACGGTCAGAATGAATCTAGACAAAGCTACGGGCAGATTCAAGGACCCACAATTGATTACTCGAACATTATGTAGCCGAACCCTAATTATCGTTATCCTTTGTAACGCCTCATTAATGTCATAATTAGTCATTAGTGAGTAATCATAGCAAGAGTCGTACGTTATAAGAATCTCCTATATAAGGAAGGGGAATACAGCTTGTAAAGGCATCTTATTCTCGAATACAATCAACTTCGATTTTCTATATTTATGCAATATTGTTTATTATTCATTTTTCTACATTACCTTGATTATCAGTAACCCGTATTCATCTTAAAAAAATAAGCTTTAGTCAAAGGGTCTAATTCTTTGGTTAAACAAATTGGTTATGTTACCGGGAATCTGATAATCTTTGTTTACTTTTCAAGTGATACCCTCTGAATTATGTCAAACTCCAACGACAACAACCAGCAAAGGAGTGGAACCCCAGTTCCATCGCCTTCAGGAACCCCACGTGGTTCGAGGGAACAATCCCCAGAAAGATCCAATAACAACAATGGTGATAATGATCAAACTGTGGAACAAGATCGTGTAAAGCAAATGATTGCAGAGTATGTGAGCCAAGCTTTGCAAGAATTTGTGAGAGGATAGCGTTACCTACACCGCCGACGCCATCCCCCAATAACACCATCACCATGGAAAATCCTCAATCTGGGTTGGCAAACTCAGAAAGAGGAAATACTCCTACTGAATCTCTCGAAACAAGACCAGGTATATCTAATAACTCAGAATTACAAAATTTACTGCTAACCATGCAGAAACAGATAAAGGAGCAGAACGATCACATCGAACAAATTCCTAGAGTACCACTTATCATCAAAGGCATCGATGCTGATAGATATTCTCAATAACCTTGGAAGCCAAGTGCGTCACCCTTGCCTATACCCAAGAAGTTTAAAATGCCTGACGTTCCCAAATATGATGGAACAACTGACCCACGCGACCATGTGACTGCTTTCACTACTGGGGTAAAAGGCAACGACTTAACAAAATAAGAGATTGAATCAGTCCTTGTCAAAAAATTTGGGGAAACACTTACCAAAGGAGCCCCAACTTGGTATTCTCTTCTCCCTGGAAATTCTATTGACTCTTTTGCTGAGCTTGCAGATTCATTTATAAAAGCACACTCTGGTGCACAAAAAGTTGAGAAGATAATGGAAGACATATTCAAAATAAAACAAGGAGACACGAAACTACTCTGTGAGTTTGTAGACAGGTTTCAACAAGAAAAAATACAATTACCCAGGGTGCCTAATAATTGGGCAGCCATGGAATTTGCAAGCAACCTGAACGATAAAAGCTCAGAAGTCACGAGACGACTTAATGAGAGTCTAAGAGAATTCCCCGCTACAACATGGAACGATGTATATAACAAGTACAGTACTACTCAGAATAGAAGAAGATATCATTGCTCATTCGAGAGATGAAGATCGTTCCAGATCCAGACGTCCTGAATAAGATAGAAGATCATGTAAAAATAGGTACGATCCTTACTTAGGATCCTCGGGACGCGATATACGCCCCAGGTTCGAAAATACTAGGTCGGACTATAGACCACAAGAAAGAGACGTAGTCTCATCCTCGTCTAGATCCAGAAAAGATTGAGATGAACGACCTAGAGGTAAGACTCAAATTGGGGATCATACCTTTAATGTAAGTACTACTGAACTTGTCTCAATATTGAGGAACATGGGAGACAAGGTTAAGTGGCCCAAAGAGATGCGGTCAAATCCAAGTAGAAGAAACCCAGATCACTGGTGTGAATTTCACAACGATCATGGGCATAAAACTGTGGATTGCAGATTTTTACAAGGTGAAGTAGAAAATTTGTTAAAATAGGGCTTTTTAACAGAATTGTTTAGTGATAAAGGTGAGCATATATGAGGAACATGCAGAAGCCCCCAAAGCCTCCTTCTCCAAAACGAACCGTTAATGTAATACACGAGGGTGAAGAAGTAAACGGAGTGGTTTGCAAAACAACCACAAAGTTCACAATTACACATGGGAAACAGGCTCGTGGAGAAGACGATATAACCTTTGATGATGCAGATATCAGCGGATTAATGCTTCCGCACAACAATGCTCTAGTAATATCTTTGCTTATTCATGACACTAACGTAAAAAGAGTGTTGATTGATCCAGGCAGTTCAGTCAATATCATTTTGCTAAGAGTCGTGGAAGAAATGCTACTGGGGAATCAAGTAATACCAAAAGCACGAGCTATATCAGGGTTTGATAACTCTACGATTATAACAAAAGGAGAAATTGAGCTTAGAACTTATGTTGAGGGGGTGATCAAAAGTGTCAGGTTCCGAGTCATAGATACTGACATGGCTTATAACGTGATCATTGGAAGGCCGCGGATCCACGACATGAAAGTGATACCCTCCATGTTGCATTAGGTAATTAAATTCCCCTCTGAATGGGGGATTCAACAAATCAAAGGCGATCAACAGACCGCAAGAAATATAAACTCTGTGGTACACTACAACAAGAAAATAGAGGTGGAAAAATTACGAGATAAGGAAATCTCCCAAGTAGGTAACACCGCCCAAACGGGAATGGAAGAAATTACTACCCAAATAGGTACGGGAGGTATTATTGTTGAAACAGGTACGAAAGAAAATACTTACGAGAAGGAGATTCGAGAAGGTGTACTATACCACACAGATGCAGATTCCAGACCGGACGTCATTCGTGAACCGGAGGAAGATGAGCACATCAAAACAACTACGGAGGAGCTCGAAGCTATTCCGTTATCTGGAAAAAAAGCCTGAGCAGAAAGTGTATATAGGCACGAGGCTAGGCCCCGCTCGAAGAGGTAAGTTAATTGATTATTTAAAGGCTAACGCAGACTGCTTTGCGTGGTCCCACTCAGATATGACAGGCATCCCACCATAAGTGATGACTCATAAACTAAACGAAGATTTATCATTTGTACCTGTTAAGCAGAAGAAAAGAAAGCAATGACCATTAAAGAACCAAGTGATCGACGAAGAGGTACAGAAACTCTTGAAGATTGGTTTGATACGAGAGGTAACGTACCCTAACTGGTTAGCAAACACCGTGGTAGTACCTAAGAAGAATGGTAAGTGGAGAGTATGCGTAGATTATACTGACTTAAATAAAGCATGCCCCAAATATTCATTCCCATTGTGACATATAGATAAAATGATTGATGCCACAGCAGATCATGAATTATTAAGCTTCTTAGATGCATATTCTGGTTATAATCAGATTAAAATGAATCCCTCATATGAGGAAAAAACTTCCTTTATTACAAATAGGGGGACTTACTGTTATAAAGTTATGCCGTTTGGCTTAAAAAACGCTGGAGCCACCTATCAAAGGTTAGTGACTAAAATGTTCCAAGAACATCTTAGAAAGACGATGGAAATCTATATTGATGATATGTTGGTAAAATCAACACAGGCACAAGACCATTTCCAACATCTCTCTACTGCTTTTGATATTCTACGCAGGTATAATATGAAGTTAAATCCAGAGAAATGCGTTTTTGGAGTGCAATCAGGTAGCTTTTTGGGTTTCCTTGTGTCAAACAGAGGAATAGAGGTAAATCCCGCTAAAATTAAAGTTATAGAAGAAATACCTGATATTTTAACAAATAAAAAGGAAGTTCAAAGTCTAACAGGGAGAATAGCAGCTTTGGGTAGGTTTATTTCTAAATCTTCCAAAAAAAGTTTTAAATTCTTCTCAGTTCTCAAAAAGCAGAATCAGTTCGAATGGACTGAAGAATGTCAGCAAGCCCTCAAGAACCTGAAGATTTATCTATCTAAAACACCACGGCTTTCAAAGCCAAAAGAAGGGGAAAGATTGTACATCTACCTGGCTGTCTCAGAAATTCTTGTAAGTGCAGTATTGGTAAGAGAAGAAAAAGGTAAACAATCACCTGTCTATTATGTAAGTAAAA
>ML334192.1:0-28822 GCA_005239505.1 Nicotiana paniculata
GCGTTTGGGGTCTAACGCCTGGCTGTCGCCAGGCTTGTCCCGGATCGCTCCTTTTCGACTCTTACATGTATTTTCCGACGTTTATGCTCTCATTTAGCTCGGCTTCCATTTCCAACTCACCTTCACATTAAATAAACTCCATTAGGCACTCATGACGTGTATTTTTATCATTGAAACACATAAAATGCAAGGTATATAATGCTAAAAATCATGAATTCTAGCCACGCATCAGGAAGCTTTATGTTAATTATATATAAGAGTCAGCACTCGAGTCGCAGGTATGATTCATGATCGAGGGAAGCTTTATGTTAATTATATATATAAGAGTCAGCACTCGAGTCGCAGGTATGATGTGCGATCGAGGGAAGCTTTATGTTAATTATATGTGTAAGAGTCAGCACTCGAGTCGCAGGTATGATTCGCGATCGAGGGAAGCTTTATGGTAAATATATATAAATGTGTCAGCACCCGAGTCGCAGGTATGATTCGCGAGCAGGGGAAGATTTACGTCCATTCAGTGTCTAGATATTTCCTTATGACTCCGGCCGGTTGTCTTACCCTTGTGTGCGCTTGGGCTATTGGGTATTATTTTCCATTGATATTGACTTGAAAGATATTTGGGGGGGGGGGAAAGGGAAAGTGTACATTGTTGCTCATTTTCAGTAGTTTCCTGGTTTTCTGTATTTGATAGGTATCTGCTGCTTACTGCCTCACATGTCTATTGCATTCCGTATATCTTGTTTTACATTATTACTGTTGGGCCTTAGTGAGTGTCAGTTCGACCTTTCATCACTACCTCTTCGAGGTTAGGCGGGATACTCACTGGGTACATATATATTTATGTACTCATGCTGCACTTCTGTACTTAATTGTACAGGTTCTGAGGCTGGTATTTCTGGTTATCCGACCGGAGCTTGACTTATNGTCTATTCCTCTCAGACAACAGTACAGTTTTGTATCATCTTTTGTATATTCTACTAGTTCGCCTGTTGACTTGTGAAACTAGTTCCTGGCACACACATAGTAGACTCTTATTTTGGGACTGTATATATATTGGATCACGATCATTTTTGGTTGTATGTATTTAAATTGGTAAATGTTTTCGCTTTTATTTAAATGAGCTAATTTTAAAACTTTGGAAAATATGTGGGATTAGTATGTTAATAAGGAAAATCTCACTAGTAAACAACTGTTGACTTGCCTGACTCCGGTGTTGGGCGTCATCACGACCCGTGTGAGATTTTGGCTCGTGACAATATCCCTCTATTATCGTGAGATACTTATTGTAGTGCAAAGCATAATTTTGAGTATATTTCAAATATCTCAACACTCGTTTCATTGTCATGACAGTTCAATCCGAACTTCCTTATGTCGTAGACTAATACGTCTCGACTTTCTATTGCATATCGGATTATTGACTACACTTAATGTAGCAATAGTATATTATAACAACAATTGGAATGTTTGGCATCAATTGTGGCCACAAAATTTTAATATATAACACATTTCACAATCATTATGCCATTTTCAAGCATTTGTATGCTATTTATTCATATGTTTATATGATATGCAAATTATAGCTCCTTCATTCATGATACAAATCCAACTTGGAACGGATTTTGGTCATGTTCATCGGTTGGTTCACCTTATTATAGACCAACGTATTAATATATTTGTTCATGAACGGTCATGTTTATACAAAATATGTAAACACACTTTCCATGAAAAGTCACAGCCTTCCAGGTGACACCCTTTCATAAAAGAGCTAAACATTATAAATGTTCAAGAAAGAACAGGAAAAGCACGTAAACAACTTTCGAATTTGTAGTTTCATCACTAGTCATCACTAAGACTGAACAAGTAATGAATTCACCGACTATCATATCAATATCCACTAAGGATTAGTGGGGTTCAAAAATTATATCATTTAGACATTATGTCTAACATTGACTTTTTTCATGCATAAGCTAAATGCCCCCACATTTTAAATATTTCATCAACACATCGTCCACATATAATCAAATAATGACTATGTGATTTAAAGTATTCTTAAAGTAAACACATTTGTTTACACTCATTAAATTTGAAACCATTTGACAATATAATTTGGTCAAATCTCGCATGTCATTTTTTGGGTGCTTATTTTAGTCCATAAAGAACTTAACACGTCGGCACACCTTCTTTTCTTTTTCAAGAACCACAAACTATTGGTTGTTTCATGTGAATTTCTTCCTCCAAATAACAATTAAAAAAGGGTGTCTTCACATACATTTGATGGATTTCAAGACCGTAAACTGTAGCCAATGCTACTAACATTCATATGTATACAATACTCATAACCGACGAGTGTATGTCAAAATAGTCAAGACACTCTCATTGTCTAAACCATTTGGCAACTAATCTTACCAACTATTTGTCAATAGAACCATCAACTTTCATTTTCCTTTCAAAAAATCCACTTAGAACCCAGAGATTTATTTCCTGGAGGAAGATCAACCATTTTCCCAAGTATGATTACTTAATATAGATTCTGACTCACTATTGACTGCTTCTTTCCGAGGAAGACAACTTATTCCAAAGTTTGAAGCTCATTTTCTAACAAGAATGTCAAAAAATCTGGTCCAAAGGAAGTAATTGTCTTTTGACGTTTACTACGTCTTGGATTCACCTCATTAGGTGTACTTTCCTTTGCTTCTTCCCGAGGTCGTTTAGATATTTCACTAGACGACTCACATACCTTTTTATACGGATAAATATTCTCAAAGAATTCAGCATTTTCTGATTCAATTACTGTAGTAATATGAATGTCAGAATTTTCTAATTTATGAACCAGAAAATTATATGCCTTACTATTTGTTGCATATCCTATGAAAATGCAATCAATAATTTCCGGCCCAATACTCTTTTGGGTTTAGGAACTTGCACTTTAACTAAGTAGCCCCACACTTTAAAATATTTAAGTTGGGCTTCCTTCCATATGAAATGGATTGCGTCTTGCTATGGGGAAATCGACTGAGTAAACAGTTACCTATAAGAATAACTTCCCCCTCCCCCCCACAAGTTCTAGGGTAAACCATAACTTATCAATAAGGCATTCATCATCTCCTTTAACGTTTTATTCTTTCTGCAATTCCACTAGATTGCGGTGACTAAGGGACTGTCGTTTGATGAATAATACCATATCCCAAACATATTTCTTCAAAAGGACACTCACATTCACCGCCCCTTTTACTTTGTAGAGCCAACCACAACAATTGTTGTTTGTGTCACGACAAAGCCAGAATATATAGTGAAATTTTTAATCTTCAAAACAATCTGACACAATCAAAATTAATAAACGATGAAGTTTTTTAATCTTCTAACCGAGTAATATCTGATAGCGGATCTAATAAACGGTGAAGTTTTTAATCTTCAAATCGAGTAATATGCGACACAATCAAAATTAATAAACGGTGAAGTTTTTAATCTTCAAATCGAATAATAAATTGGAGTTAAAAATCACTAAGATTTTAATTCTCCAAATCGAGTATAAAGTCACTTAGACTTTAATTTTCGACAAATAAGTAGAAAGTCACGAAAACTTTAATCTCAATGAACGAGTATAAAATCACACAGATTTTGATCTCAAGCAGGAGCAGAAAATCACGAAGATTTTAGTCTCCATAACGGATGTAGAAAATCACGAGAATTTGAATTCCATTTCCAAATGGTTTTCCAACTAAACAATTATAACACTTTAAATAATTTGATCTCTTTTTCTAATCAAACTCATATATGTTCACCTTCACATATTATATTATGATCTCAAGAATATTTTCAAGTATTAATGTAAGCCTAGTTCATGTCTTACAATCTTGAAAATAATGTCACATAATATCATGCATGCTACCAAATTGTATATCAACAAATATATTTTATGGCATGCAAATAGAATATACTTTGAGATCATTATGTAATGAGAATCTATCCTAACATGCATAGAAATTAAATTTCATAAATCACATAGGATAGAAATTAAAACGAAGAAAGTAGAACCCAGTTTTTATGACCACTTTCTTCTTGGATCGTGACTTGTTTGTATCGTTCGATTTGGAATCAACGATAGACACTGAATCGGCCGTGAATTAAATAGTCCTGAACACATTTACCGGACAATTCCTGCTGGAAAAACCACGAAGCATTTGCACATGTGCAACGGTTGACCACATCCCTTCACACAGCAACCGCATCGATCCTTATTTGATCCAAAAGATTTCCTGTTAATGATTCATATTCTAATAGCCGCTGCTATTCTGTCAAATATCAAAGTCAGATTCACTACCTTTCATGGCCTCATTTATTCATTTGCATCTTTGGCCAAAGAAATTTGGCCTTGTTGGCAAAAATGTACAACTTCCTAATTTGCCAAACCAAAACGATCAAAATATGTCGTATTATTTCTTTGTTGTTCGCAACACATTGAATTCACACCCTTTTCTTTCTTCAAGGCTAAATCACTTGTATATTCCTTATTGATTAAGTCATATAAGATTAGGCATACTATTTGAAGTCAAATACAAGAAATAAAATTCTTCTTCGACCATCTGAAACAATTTCTTCCCTCTCCATATAAGATTAACGATCAATATTCCACTCTGAATTTTCTTTCCATTAGCCACCGAAAAATATTCTCTTAAGAACATAATGTATATCCTTTTACATTTTAGCTAAATTCCTTAAGATTGTTGGTATTTCTGTGTTCAAAATCAGAAAAATCAGAGAAGTAAGGAAATGTTAGTTAATAAACAAATGATAAAATAATTTCGAGCCCACTGAATTCACAGTGTGTCCTTAAGGAATTTAATCCCCTCATTGTCGCCCAAGGTATACGGATTAATTCCTCTTAGGATATAACGGAATAACTATTCTATGATAGCGGCTTTTCAAATCACAAAACTTCAGCGAACTCAACAAACGGAGCAAATCACTCTTGACACTTATGTTTATTTAGAAAATAATGCAACAAAGTAGAAAAGACGGGAGATGATTCGAAGTATTTAAAATTCGGTTATGGTAGATTTATGTGAGAGGTCCCGAGTTCGGTTCTCGGAATGACCCCCAGATTGTTAGTCAATCTGTATTGCTATAATAAACAACTAAACCATTAAACTTTCTGAAATATAAACAGAAATAGAAAGTTAGTAGCACTAGTTTAACAAAATAAATTCTGAAAAATAATATAGGAATAAATCGAGCCAACTGAATGCTCAGTGTGTCCTTAAGAAAGTTATTCCCCTCTAGTACCCGAGGTGTTGGAATAATATCTTCCCAGGATAGAATGATTTAATTCACCAGTGTGTTGGTACCAAAAATGCCGATGTAACAGCGAGCCACTCAAAGGCTGTAAAACACACTGGAAAAGTATTGTGCAGAAGAAGAAGAAGATAATCAGAAAATTTAGTAAGTAAAAATTCTAGGACTCAAGGCATATTTATAGACCATTTTGCACTGATTCTGAAAAGGTTTGCAACCTTTTAGAATAGCCATAGCTGTTAGAACAGGTGGGAATATTGTGGAAAAATTAAAAATCGGATTTAAAATAATCCGGGAAAGAAAAACGGACCGGACTGGACCGGGTCGCGGGTCATGGGTTATTCCGGATTGAATTTTTGTTAATTAATTTGAAAGGAATTTTGTCCAAAAAGATTAATCAATCAATCGATCTTTGACCAAATCCAAATCCGAATCCGAATCCGAAGCGAAGCTGAAGCCGAGCCGAGCAAGCGACAACGGCGACGAAGACGGTGCGAGGCTTGCCTTCTTCTCAACTCTTTAAGAGCTAGAAGAAGAGCAATTGAATACATACCCATCAAAAGTATTTCTTCCTCCAATATGGGACAATGTCCCTTTGCAAAGGAGGAAAACTCAAATATTTCATTTTTCCTCCATTTCCCATTCACCCTCTTTAAGCTACACCAAGCTTAAAACCCAACAATCTCCCACATGAATGGGGAATGGATATAAAATAAAGGAATGCACGGACGTGTGTGTGTTTTACATGCAAGAATGGGCCTTTACTTTTATTCCCTTTGAAGCGGCTTACACTTCACACTCACATAGGTGATTCCTAACCGTGTAATCCTAAAGACACACTATCTGGTCATATCCTGCAAGACTTAGCAAATCATTAAAAATCTTTAATCTTTATTGACTCATCAAAAGGCCTTAATGCTTTACCTCGATTTTTGAACATTGTCTTCATCACGAGAATGGGTTGAGTTATTTGACAATGTTGAACCGGCATTCATAACTTTATTTGATCTCTTTGAACCAAGATCTTGGGATCTCTAGTCTGCTAGGTAGAGTTACCGCCATGATGACTTTTCCTCGACCTTAACCCCATTCCCTTTGATGATCTTTCAACTGCCTCTCTAGATAGGACTTTTTTAAGTGGATCCAGCACGTTATCTTTTGACTTTACGTAATCAATTGTGATAACACCACTAGAGAGTAGTTGTCTAACAGTATTGTGTCTCCGTCGTATATGACGAGATTTTCCGTTATACATAACGCTCCCTGCCCTACCTATTTCCGCTTGACTATCACAATGTATACAAATAGGTGCCAAAGGTTTGGGCCAAAATGGAATATCTTCCAAGAAATTCCGGAGCCATTCAGCTTCTTCACCGACCTTATCTAAAGCTATGAATTCAGATTCCATTGTAGAACGGGCGATACACGTTTGTTTGGATGATTTCCAAGACACTACTCCACCCCCAATTGTGAAAACATATCCACTCGTGGATTTAACTTCAGATGAACCAGTAATCCAATTTGTATCACTATATCCCTCGATCACGGAGGGATATTTATTATAATACAAAACATAGTTTTGGGTATGTTTCAGATACTCCAAAACTCATTTCATTTCCATCCAATGTATTTGATTGGGATTACTTGTAAATCGACTCAGTTTGCTAATAACACATGCTATATCTTGTCGCGTACAATTCATTATATACATAAAACTTCCCAATACTCTTGCATAGTCCAGTTGTGTGTCATTGCATTCCAAAAGTATTGCACAAAGATCATCAATGTCATCATTCTTCTCCACTATGTTGGCATGTCCCTTCTTCTTATCCTTTTTCGAGAGATGACAATCAAGGGCTTTGTGACCAACTTTTCCACAATTGTAGCAGTTGCCCTTGAATTTCCTTTTGTTTTGCTCCTTAGTCTGTCCAGAAGACCTCTTCTTCTTCTTACTTTTTGGAGCAATCTCCTCAACAATATTAGCTCCCATGATCGTTGAATTTCCACGAGACTTCTTCTTGGTTGTTTTGTTGTCTTCCTCAATCTTGAGACGTATCACAAGATCTTCCAACTTCATTTCTTTGCGTTTGTGCTTAAGATAGTTCTTGAAATCTCTCCACGAAGGAGGTAATTTTTCAGTCATTGCAGCCACTAGAAAAGCTTTATTCACGACCATACCTTCAGCAATAAGTTCGTGAAAAATAAGCTGAAGCTCCTAAACTTGGGTTCCCACGGATTTGTTGTCTATCATTTTATAGTCTAGAAACTTGGCAACCACGAACTTCTTCAAGCATGCATCTTCCATCTTGTACTTCTTCTCAAGTGCGTTCCATAATTCTTTTGAAGTATTCATCGCACTGTACACATTCTACAAGTCATCCTCTAAAGCGCTTAAGATATAGCCTTTGCAAAGAAAATCTGCTTGCTTCTACGCCTCAACAATCATGAATTTCTCGTTGTCAGGCATGTCCGCAGCAGGCACCGGAGGCTCTTCACTAGTGAATTTCTGCATACCAAGTGTGGTAATCCAGAAGAACACCCTTTGCTGCCATCCTTTGAAGTTGGCTCTAGAAAATTTCTCCGGTTTCTCGGCAGGAGGAACATTAGTGCAGCTTGACGAGGCTATCGTCGTTGCAGCAACAGTCGCAGAAGGATTTCCATTATCAATTACCATTTCTCACTGTCAACAATAGAAGAGCTAAATTAATGGCAAAACCAAAATAGTAAACAATACTGTAAACAACAAACAATACATATGATAAATAAAAACCGGAGTTTTTATATACTGTTTCACAGAAAATGATGAAGTTTTTATGTTTTTCAAATCGTTTTTTCTGAATTTCAATACTCTGATAAAGTTTTTATATCTTCAAATCAGAAAAGTAAAATTCAGAAGGAGTAGAAAACCACACAGGTTTTAATCTCCACAAACAGAATGCAGAATATAATAAAACTAATTTCCTTAAGATTGTTACCAAAAACTCCGGTGAACGGTGAACCACTCTGTATTATAGCAATAGAGATTGTTTATATTTCAAAATAGTATATTGCATTTTCATTGGATATGATACAAACAGTAAAGCATGTCGGTTTTTGGTTCATAAATCCGATAATCCCGAGATTCATGTTAATACGGTAATGAAATCAGATAATGCTGAATTCTCTGAAAGCATCTATCCGTATAAAACTGAATGCAGAGTCGTTAAGTGAAAGACCTAAACGACCTCGGGAAGAACCAAAGGAAAATACTCCAAGTGTAGAAGATCCAAGGCGTAGCAAACGTCAAAGAACATCTACTTCCTTTGGACCAGATTTTGTGACATTCTTGCTTGAAAATGAACCTCAAACTTTTAAAGCAGCTATGTCGTCTTTTGATTCAGCATTTTGGAAAGAGGCAGTCAATAGTGAGATTCAATCAATTTTGGATAACCATACATGGGAATTGGTTGATCTTCCTCCGGTAAATAAGCCTTTAGGTTTGAAATGGATCTTTAAATGAAAAATGAAAGCTGATGGCACTATTGACAAGTATAAGGCAAGACTTGTTGTCAAAGTTTATAGACAAAAGAAAGGCTTTGATTACTTTGACACTTACTCGCCAGTAACAAGGATAACATCTATTAGGGTGTTATTGGCACTAGCGACCGTGTATGGTCTTGAAATCCATCAAATGGATGTTAAAACAGCTTTCTTCAATGGAGAATTAGAGGAAGAGATTTACATGGAACACCCTAAGGGTTTTGTGGTTCCTGGTAAAGAAAAGAAAGTGTGCAAACTTGTTAAGTTACTTTATGGACTTAAACAAGCACCCAAATAATGACATGCCAAATTTGACCAAACAATGTTGGCAAGTGGATTTAAAATCAACGAGTGTGACAAATGTGTTTACATTAAAAACACTCCAGGTCATGAAGTCATTGTTTTATTATATGTTGATGACATGTTGATAATGAGCAAAAGTATGGTAGATATAAATGCTACAAAGCGCATGTTGGCTAGAAAATTTGACATGAAAGACTTAGGAGTTGCTGATGTGATCTTAGGAATCAGAATTCACAAGACTCCACAAGGTCTTGCATTATCACAGTCTCATACATTGAAAAGGTACTTGACAAGTTCAAGTATTTGGATTTGAAAATTGCCAAGACTCCAATTGACGTGAGTTATGCACTTCAAAAGAATGAAGGTGAAAGTGACTCACAACTGGATTATGCAAGAGTATTGGAAAGTTTGATGTATATCATGAATTGTACACGACCAGATATAGCATGTGCTATTAGCAACCGATTCGATTTACAAGTAATCCCAATCAAATACATTTGATGGCAATGAAACGAGTTTTAAGGTATCTGAAACATACCCAAAATGATGCTTTGCATTATAACAAATATCCTTCCGTGATCGAGGGATATAGTGATGCAAATTGGATCACCGGATCATCTGAAGTTAAATCCACGAGCGGATATGTTTTCACAATTGGGGGTAGAGCAGTGTCTTGGAAATCATCCAAACAAACGTGCATCGCCCGTTCTACAATGGAATCTGAATTCATAGCTTTAGATAAGGCCGGTGAAGAAGATGAATGGCTCCGGAACTTCTTGGAAGATATTCCATTTTGGACTAAACCTTTGGCAACTATTTGTATACATTGTGATTGTCAAGCGGCAATAGATAATGGGGTACTGTTACATAACGTGCGAGTAATCAATTGTGGGTCCTTGAATCTTCCTGTAGCTTTGTCCAGATTCATTCTGACCGTGTCTCTTCCCTGTCTTGATCATGTTGAGTTTCCCGTGGCTGATGGACTCGATGGCTTATTGATCCGTGCCTTTTTGTTCCGCATCTCTTTATAGAATCACATCCAGCTGTCGCGTTTCCCTTGGTCCACGTATCCGGCTGAGTTGTCTAGAATTAGCCAACATGTGAGACTCTTTTTTACCAATACAGGTGCACCACCTCAGACTTATCAGGCCCCACGTCTTCCACCAGGTCCTCCAACTATTCTTCCAGTCCCAACTGCTACCCCACCACCTCAGGTAGCTTGATATGAAGGTTGAGGAGGTCGAGGTCGCCCTATATGGGGAGGCTAGGCCAGGTACTATGCTCTTCCGGCCCAGTCTGAGTCCATTGCTTCAAATTCAGTCATTACATGTATTGTTCCCATTTGTCATAGGGATGCATTGGTATTATTTGACCCATGCTCCACATATTCGTATGTGTCTTCTTATTTTGCTTGACATCTGGGGATATCTCGGGATTCTTTGAGTTTCCCTGTTTATGTTTCTACTCTGGTGGGAGATTCTCTTGTTGTGGACTGCGTATATCGGTCATGTTTGATTGCTATCAGTGGTTTTGAGACCAGAGCTGATTTATTACTACTCAGTATGGTAGATTTCGATGTTATATTGGGTATAGACTGGTTGTCTCCCTACTATGCTATTCTTGATTGTCATGCCAAGACCATGATGCTGGCTATGCCAGGATTACCGAGGTTAGAGTGGAGAGGTTCCTAAGAGTATACTCCCCGCCGAGTCATTTCCTTTCTTAAGGCTCAGCGGATGGTTGAAAAGGGGTGTGATACATATTTGTCTTATGTGAGAGATATTAGTGCTGAGACTCCTTCAGTTGAGTCACTTCTAGTTGTCAGGGACTATCCTGATGTATTTCCAGCTGACCGTCCGGGTATGTTGCCCGATAGAGACATTGATTTCGGCATTGACTTGTTGTCGGGCACTCAGCCCATTTCCATTCCTCCTTATCGCATAGCTCCTCCTGAGTTGGAGGATTTGAAGGATAAGTTGTAGGAGTTGCCTAAAAAGGGATTCATCAGGCCCAGTGTATCACCTTGGGGCGCACCGATATTATTTGTGAAGAAAAATGATGGCTCGATGTGTATGTGTATTGACTACCGGTAGCTGAATAAGGTGACAGTGAAGAACAGGTACCCATTACCTCGCATTGATGATCTATTTGACCAGTTACAGGGTGCTAGGGTGTTCTCCAAAATTGATCTGCGTTCGAGTTATCATCAGTTGAAGATTCGGGAGCCGGATATCTCGAAGACTGCCTTCAAGACCAGATATGGCCACTATGAGTTCCTTGTTATGTCATTTGGGCTGACCAATGCCCCAACAGCCTTCATGCACCTGATGTACATCATATTTTGGCCTTATCTTGATACTTTTGTCATTGTGTTCATTGATGATATTCTGGTATATTCTCAGTCCCAGAAAGACCATGAGCAGCACTTGAGGACCGTGCTTCTGACATTAAGAGAGAAGAAGTTGTATGCCAAGTTTTCTAAGTGTGAATTTTGGCTTAATCTGTGGCATTCTTAGGCCATGTGGTGTCTTCGGATGGGATCAAGGTAGATCCGAAGAAGGTGGAGGCGGTACAGATTTGGCCCAGACCGTCCTCAGCTAGTGAGATCTGCAGTTTCCTCGGTTTGGCTGGGTATTATCGCCGTTTTGTGGAGGGATTTTCATCCATGTCAGCGCCTATGACCAGACTGACCCAGAAGGGTGCATCTTTTAAATGGACTAAGGTGTGTGAGGAGAGCTTTCAGAAGCTCAAGACAGTCCTGACTACAGCTCCTATGTTGGTATTGCATACCGGTTTCGGGTCCTATACAGTTTATTGTGATGCTTCGAGAAGTGTCCTGGGAGCGGTGTTGATGCAGGACGGTAGGGTGATTGCCTACGCGTCCAGACAGTTGAAGGTTCATGAGAAAAACTACCATGTTCATGATCTCGAGTTGGCAGCGATTGTTCACGCTCTGAAGATATGGCGTCATTATTTATATGGTGTTCCCTGTGAGATATTCACGGATCACCGGAGTTTGCAGCACATATTCAGGAAGAAGGATCTAAATTTGCTCCAGCATAGGTGGTTGGAGTTGCTAAAGGACTATGACATCACTATATTATACCACCCGGGGAAGGCCAATGTGGTGGCTGACGCCTTGAGTCACCGGGCGGAGAGTTTGGGGAGTTTGGCATACCTTCGTGCAGCTGAGAGGCCTCTAGCCTTAGATATTCAATCCTTAGCCAGTAAGTTCGTGAGATTGGATCTTTCTGAGCCTTGACGGGTATTAGCTTGTGTGGTTGCTCAATCTTCCCTTTATGATCGTATCAGAGAGCGCCAGTATGATGATCCCCACCTTTTGGTTCTTCGGGATAGAGTCCGGCGGGATGATGCCAGGGATGTGACTATAGGAGATCATGGTGTGATGATGATGGAGGGTCGGATCTGTGTGCCCAATGTGGATGGGCTTTGGGAGTTGATTCTTGAGGAGGCCCATAGATCACGGTATTCCATCCATTCGGGCACCACGAAGATGTACCAGGATCTGCGACAGAACTATTGGTGGCGAAGGATGAAGAAGGATATAGTGGAGTTTGTAGCCAAGTGTCTCAACTGCCAGCAAGTCAAATGTGAGCATCAGAGATCGGGAGGGTTACTTCAGCAGATTGAGCTTCTAGAGTGGAAGTGGGAGCGGATCACCATGGACTTTGTGGTCGGACTTCCTTGGACTTTGAGGAAGCATGATGCTATTTGGGTGATTGTGGATCGGCTGACCAAATCAGCCCATTTCATTCCAGTTCTGACTACATATTCATCTGAGAGGTTGAGATTTATATCAGGGAGATTGTTCGCCTCCACGGTATTCCAATATCTATCATTTCAGATAGAGGTACACAGTTCACTTCACGATTCTGGAGAGTCGTTCAGCAGGAGTTAGGCACCAGGGTAGAGTTGAATACAACTTTTCACCCTCAGACAGACAGGCAGTCCGAGTGCACGATTCAGATTCTCGAGGATATGCTCCGTTCCTGTGTGATAGATTTTGGAGGGTAATGGGATCGATACTTGCCCCTTGCAGAGTTTGCTTATAACAACAGCTACCAGTCCAGCATTTAGATGGCGTCGTATGAGGCTTTGTATGGTAGGCGGTGCAGGTCTCCCGTGGGATGGTTTGAGTTGGGAGAGGCCCGATTGTTGGGTACAGACGTGGTTCAAGATGCCCTCGACAAGGTGAAGGTGATTCAGGAGAGACTTCGCACAGCTCAGTCCAGGCAGAAGAGCTATGCGGACCGGAAGGTTCGTGACTTGGTATTAATGGATGGTGATTGGGTTTTGCTCCGGGTATCGCCTATGAAGGGCGTCATGAGGTTCGGGAAGAAAGGAAAGCTGAGTCAGAGATTTATTGGCCCTTTTGAGGTGTTGCGACGTGTTGGGGAGGTTTCTTATGAGCTAGCCCTGCCTCCCAGTCTAGCAGGGGTTCATCCGGTGTTCCACGTCTCCATGCTCCGGAAGTATCACAGAGACCCGACTCATGTTTTGGATTTCAGCTCAGTCCAGTTGGACAAGGATCTATCATATGTTGAGGAGCCTGTGGCTATATTGGACCGGCAGGTCAGGAAGCTCAGATCGAAGAATATTGCCTCAGTTAAAGTTCAGTGGAGGGGTTAGCTAGTCGAGGAGGCGACTTGGGAGACCGAACAGGATATACGGAGTCAGTACCCTCATCTTTTCACAGCTTCAAGTATGTTTCTATACTCGTTCGAGGACGAACAATTTTCTTAAGAGGGGGAGGATGTAATGACCCGGTCGGTCGTTTTGAGAATTAGTGCCCCCAATGCCCTATTAACCGCTTCTCCCATGGCTATTTATGTTATTGGAACTTGTCGGAGCGTTGAGTGATGAAATTCGGGGTGATTTTGGACACATAGTCCATAAATGTAGAATTTAGCTTTAGAAATCTGGTTGTAGCTAGAGCTGTGTGAAGACAGATCTGGAATGGAATTTCGTCGACTCCGTTAGCTCCGTTGGGTGATTTCGGGGTTAGGAGAGTGTTCAGAATGTGTTTTCGAGGTCGGTTGTGGATTTAGGCTTGAATTGGCGAAAGCTAGAAATTCAGCGATTTCGGCCGATAGGTGAAATTTTGGTATCAGACACGGAATTGGATTTCAAAAGTGACAGCAGGTCCGTAATGCCATTTGTGACCTGTGTGCAAAATTTGAGGTCATTCGGATGAGTTTTGACGTGTTTCGGCATCGGATGTGGATTCTAAAAATTTCATAAGTTCTTAGGCTTGAATCTATGCATAATTGATGATTTTGATGTTATGAGATGTGTTTTTAAGGCTCGACCAAGTTTGAACAAGGTATTATCATCAGTTGGTAGGTTTGGTTGAGGTCCCGGGGCCTCGGGGTTGTTTCGGATGCCCAACGGGTGAATTTGGGACTTTAAGAGCAGTTGAACCATTCTGGTTCTGGTGTCTCGCACCTGCGATGGTAGTTCCGCAGGTTCAGACACGCAGGTGCCAAGGGGGTGCACGCAGGTGCGGACGTAGCTTAGGCTGGCCCGACTCGCAGGCGTGGAAGAGTATCCGCAGGTGCGGAGCAGCACCTGCGACCCAGCCATCGCAGGTGCGACCCCAGGTCTTTTAATGAGTTTCCGCACCTGCGATTGTGTTTCAGCAGGTGCGGCACCGCAAGTGCGATCCCAGTGTCGCAGGTGCGAAACATCTGGGCTGGTTATACCAAAATTCGAGGGTTTGAAATTCATAACTCCAAAATCGATTGTGTGCTCGGAACTTGGCGATTTTCAGTGGGACTTGAAGAGGAGAATCATAGGTAACATTTTCTAACCTTAATCCATTTGTGTATCAATAATCTCTATCAATTTCCTCAATCTAATCAATGAAATTGGATGAAAAATCATGAAATTGGGATGAATTTTCCCAAGTAGTAATCTGAGGATTTAGGGAGATTTAGACGTCGGATTTTGTTGATGCTTGTTCGAGTGAGTTCATGAGCGAATGGGTGTTCGGGAAATATAAATTTTATCCGATTCCGATATGTGGGCTCGGGGGACTTTTTGGGCGAAATTCCTAATAGCTTAGAAATAATTAGTTATTTTGTTCCCTTGAAGTGATATTTACATTATGCAATCGATTTGAATAGATTTGGGCCACCCGGAGTCGGACACTCGTGGCAAGAGCGTGGTATTGAGTTGATTAGCGCAGTCAAGGTAAGTGGCTTGCCTAATTCTGTGTTGGGGACTTCCCCTTAGGCAATTTTATACTGATTTTGTTACGTGGACGCCGTGTACGTGAGGTGACGAGTGCATAAACGGGTCATTGTTTCTAAAATCCTATTTTTACTTCCATGAAGTCACTCATTTTCATCCCTATATTACTGTTTCCTTTCTTAACTGAGTAGTTAACTTAAGAGTAAGCATGACTAGCTGTCCTTACTTGATTTCCTCTTATTTGCTACTAGTTGCACCATGCTTAGGTAGATTTACTCTATTATTGCTTGTTATTTTCCTGGACTGTTTAATTAAACCGTATCCGACATACTTCTGCTTTGCATATTTAAATTGGGACTACGGACTGAGATCTGGGAGCTTTCTCCCTGTACTGCATTTCATATTTAAATTGGGACTACGAACCGAGATCCGAGAGCTTTCCCCCTGTATTGAAATGCATATTTAAATTGGGACTACAGACGGAGATCCGGGAGTTTTCCTCTTGTACTGCATAGCATATTTAAATTGGGACTACGAACTGAGACCCGGGAGCTTTCCCTGTGTACTGCATTGCACATTTACTGTTGAGATATATGTTGTGCTGAGCCGAGGGCTCTCTTTCTGTTATTAATTCTTCCACTTTCCATTAATCTTGTTTATCATTGCTTATCTATATTTCACTGTTTTAAATTGTATATTGGCTTGTTTTAAAAACTCAGTAGGGCCTCAACCTGACCTCGTCACTACTTGACGGGGTTTAGGCTTGGCACTTACGGAGTACCGAATGTAGAGTACTCACACCCTTTCCTGTGCATGTTTTCCCCATGTGCAGATCCAGGTACCAGCACCCAGTATCGTGGCTAGGAGTCGTTCTAGCAGCTGCCAGGAGACCGCGAGGTAATTCTGCCGCATCCGCAAAATCCCACGAGTCCCCTTCTACTCTAGTATAGGCATAGAGGACTTTTGTATTTTTCCACTATTTCATTGTATAGAGCTACATTTAGTACAAAGCTTGTGACTATCGTGACATTCCGGGTTTTGGAAAGTGAAAGTGTACATGCTGAGCAACTATGTTATATCTACTTGAGTTCTTTTCTGTCTTTATTTTATTGATTCTATTATTTTCCGCAAATTTTAGGCTTACCTAGTCGTAAAGACTAGGTGCCGTCACGATATCTTTCGGAGGGCAAAACGGGCCGTGACACCTATCTAGAGAGGCAGTTGAAAGATCATCAAAGGGAATGAGGTTAAGGCCTAGGACAATTCATCATGGCGGTAACTCTACCTAGCAGACTGGATATCCCAAGAGCTAGGTTCAAAGAGATCAAACAAAGTTATGAATGACGGTTTAACATTGTCAAATAACTCAACCCATTCTCGTGCTGAAGACAATGTTCAAAAATCGAGGTGAAGCATTAAAGATTTTTGATGAGGCAATAAGGCCTAAAGATTTTTAATGATTTGCTAAGTTTGGCAGGATATGACCAGATATTGTGTCTATAGGATTACACATTTAGGAATCACCTATGTGAGTGTTAAGTGTAAGAGTCTTCAAAGGGAATGAATGTAAGGGCCCATTCTCTAAGCACTCATGAAACCAGGCGGTGTTCATAGCTGAAAGGAACACAATCGTGAGAACCATAGATAGTTAAGGATTGATTGTGTGACTTATGTTGTCTAGGTATACAACAAAGCTCGATGGTTCAAAGATATCAAATCTACCGATTGACCGAGTATATCCAATATAAGTTCACTACGGAAAGTTCAAAGGGAAACCTACTTATCCAGATGCAATGAATTCTTGCATGTAAAACACACACGCGTCTGTGCATTCCTTTATTTTATAGCCATTCGCCATTCATGTGGGGGATTGTTGGGTTTTAAGCTTGGTAGAGCTTAATTTTAAGCTTGGTGTAGCTTAAAGAGGGTGAATGGGAAATGGAGGGAAAATGAAATATTTGAGTTTCTTCCTTGTTAAAAGGACATTGTCCCATATTGGAGGAAGAAAAGACTTTTGATGGGTATATATTCAATTGCTCTTCTTCTAGCTCTAAAAGAGTTGAGAAGAAGGCAAGCCTTGCGCCGTCATTGTTGTCGCTCGCTCGGCTCCACTTCGGCTTCGGATTTGGATTTGGATTTGGATTTGGTCAAAGATCGATTGATTGATTAATCTTTTTGGACAAAATTCATTTCAAATTATTTAATTAATTTAATTAATTAACAAAAATTCAATCTGGAATAACCAATGACCCGTAACCTGGTCTGGTCCGGTCCGTTTTTCTTTCTCGGATTATTTTAAATCCGTTTTTAATTTTCCCGCAATATGCCCACCTGTTCCAACAGCTATGGCTATTCTGAAAGGTTGCAAACCTTTCCAGAATCAGTGCAAAATGGTCTATAAATATGCCTTGAATCCCAGAACTTTTATTACTAAATTTTCTTATTATCGTCTTCTTCTTCTTCTGCACAATACTTTTCAGTGTGTTTTACAGCCTTCGAGTGGCTCGCTGTTACATCAGCGTTTTTGGTACCAACACGCTGGTGAATTAAATCGTTCTATCCTGGGAGGATATTATTCCAACAACCTCGGGTACTTGAGGGGAATAATTTTCTTAAGGACACACTGTGCATTCAGTGAGCTCGATTTATTCCTATACTATTTTTCAGAATTTATTTCGTTAAACTAGCTACTAACTTTCTGTTTCTGGAGTTTAATTCTTTATTGGTTTTACAACAATACAGATTGTTAGTCAATCTATATTGCTCTAATAAACAACTAAACCATTAAACTTTCTAAAATATAAACAGAAACAGAAATTTAGTAGCACTAGTTTAACGAAATAAATTCTGGAAAACAGTATAGGAATAAATCGAGCCCACTGAATGCACAGTGTGTCCTTAAGGAAATTATTCCCCTCAAGTACTCGAGGTGTTGGAATATTATCCTCCCACGATAGAACTATTTAACTCTCCAGCGTGTTGGTACCAAAAACGCTGATGTAACAGTGAACCACTCGAAGGTTGTAAAACACACTGGAAAAATATTGTGCAGAAGAAGAAGAAGAAGATAATCAGAAAATTTAGAAAGTAAAAGTTCTAGGATTCAAGGCATATTTATACACCATTTTGCACTGATTATGAAAAGG
Organism: Nicotiana paniculata; assembly: GCA_005239505.1. NCBI lineage: Eukaryota > Viridiplantae > Streptophyta > Magnoliopsida > Solanales > Solanaceae > Nicotiana > Nicotiana paniculata. Next base: position 18,474 of record ML334192.1, read on the forward strand.
TTTTCAACCTTTCAGAACAACCATAGTTGTTTGAACAGGTGCGAATATAATAGAAAAAATTAAAAACGGATTTAAAATAATCCGGGAAAGAAAAACGGACCAGACCGGGTCGCGGGTCATGGGTTATTCCGAATTGAATTTTTGTTAATTAATTAAATAATTTGAAATAAATTTTGTCCAAAAATATTAATCAATCAATCGATCTTTTACCAACTCCAAATCCAAATCCAAAGCCGAAGCGAAGCCGAGCGAGCGACGACAACGGCACGAGGCTTGTGTAACGACCTGGCCGGTCGTTCTGTGAGATTATCCGCGTTTCCACTATTTCAGATTTGGTATGTGCTATTTAACCTAATTATGATGTGTTGGGTCGGTTGGTTCGGGTTCGGGGTGGTCGTGGTGAGAACTGAGACACTTAGTCTCTTAAACTAGCTTAATAATTGGAAAAGTCAACTGGGAGTTGACTTATTGGTAAACGACCTCGGAATGTAGATTTTATGGCTCGGATAGCTTCGTTAAGTGACTTGGGGCTTAGGAGTGTGTTCGGAATGTGGTTTTGATGTCCGGTGTAAAATTAGGCTTGAATTGGCAAAAGTTAATTTTTGGCGATTTTCGGTCGGCAGTGGAAAATAGGTTATCGGGGTCGGAATGAAATTTCGGAAGTTGGAGCAGGTTCGTAGTGTCATTTTGGACGTGTGTGCAAATTTTCAGGTCATTCGGACGTGTTTTGGTTGGTTTCGGCATCATTGGCGAAATATAGAAATCTCAAAGTTCATAAGCTTGAATCCGATGTGATCTTGGTGTTTTAGCATTGGTTTGGGTGTTTCGAAGGCTTGAATAAGTTTGAATAAGGTTATGGGACTTGTTTTTATTTTTGGTTGGGGTCTCGAGGGGGGCTCGGGTTGATTTCGGACAGCCATCGGGGGATTTAAGTTGGAAAATAGCAGCTGATGCTGCAGGTGCTGGTGTTACCGCACCTGCGGATAGGGGACCACAAGTGCGGGCCCGTAGAAGCGGACGGCTCATCGCAGATGCAATTTTTGGTGGGTTGGAGGAGTTCCGCAGGTGCGAGGTTTTAACCGCACCTGCGAAGCTGCAGATGCGAAAGTTTGATCGCAGGTGCGGAGATTGGGCCTCTAAGCATTTTCCGCAAGTGCGCACCTGGGACCGCAGGTGCGGGTCTGCAGGTGCGCGTAAGTGGCCGCAGGTGCGGAACCACTGGGCAGTTAGAATAAACTCCAGCCTTCGCAAATTTTTGGCACTTTCTTCATATTTTGCATGCGGGCTGAGGCTTTTGAGAGCAAATTGAAGAAGGATTTCGAGGGTCTTCTATGGAGGTAAGTTTCTTGGACTAAAAACTCGATTCTATGTTGTTATTTGACGGATTAGGCTTGTAATTAGGGGATTTTAATGGCATAAATTGGGGGTTTACGGCTTGGGAAATTGAGACTTATAATTAAGGAATTTAGGGGTCAATTGTGGTCGGATTTTGATGCATTTTATATGTATAGACTCGGGAAAGGATAAATATTCTTGTGATGTGATTTTTATAGAATTTCGAGACGTGGGCCCGAGGGACGGGTTTGGCCAATTTCAGGAATTTTGGTTAAAATTGATAGTTTTCGAGTAGGCTTTGCTCCTTTAGCGAATATTGATGATATTAATCTGGTTTGCTTAGATTCGGAGCAGTCGGGAGCCGATTCAAGAGGCAAGAGCATCGCAGATTAGTATTTGGGTCGGTTTGAGGTAAGTAATGACTTAAATCTTGTCCTGAGGGTATGAAACCCCGGACTTCATATTTTCTCACTATTTTTGGAGTGGCGCACATGCCGGATGACGAGTGTGTGGCGTGCACTGATTGTGGATTTGGACTTGGTCCTTCCCGTGGAATCTATTGAGTTGCGTATTAACTTTAAATCATATGTTAAATCGTGTTTAAAGACTATTGTTATATTTGGGCCGTAAGCCATGTTTGGGGCCTTGTGCCGACTTGCTTTAGACCCTTTGGGGGCTTTTACTGCTATTTCCTCACTGTGTCGACTTATGGTTTTCACTCAGTCATATTATTTTTAACTTATTTCAAAACTCAGCCTTATTTACACTATTTTGAGATATAAAATGATGTTTTGGGTCGAGTACCCCGTTTTACTGATAGCCCGAGTGGCTTTTTGAGTATTTCTGACTGAGTGAGGCTGAGGGCCTTATTGTGAGGATATGATATGCCATGAGATGGCTTGATATTAGCGCTTGGGCTGAAGGATCCCATCTGGAGTCTGTACACACCCCCAGTGAGCGCATGTACCTAATGAGTGCGAGTGCCGAGTGACGAGTGATTGGGAGGCATGAGTGAAAGTGAGGTTGCCCGAGGGGCTGATACTGAGTGATTGTGAGGTATGCTGAGCGACTGATTCTGAGTGATGATTTGCCCGAGGGACGATTTATGATACATGTTTTGGCCCGAGGGGCTATTTATGATTTATTTCATTTTACATTAAACTCTTTGGGTATTTTTCTGAAATTGATGAAAAACACACTTTTCAAAGGATTTTACTGAAGTTGGCTTTTAAAGCATTATTTAATGTATACACTGTTGGAAATAAAGGTTGTTCTTATTGTGAATTGATGATTTGATCTTATGTGTTTCTTACTGCTTAGACTTGATTTATTTTCATTACTACTGAGTTGGCGTACTTACATTACTCCCTGCACCCCTGGGACCAGATACAAGTGTTGGTACCGAGCGCTAGTTTCCTTCCTTCGTGTGGAGCCAGAGTTGAGACTTTGAGGTAGCTGTTCAGCGTCCACTACATCTCTTTTCCCATTTCTTGTTTTGTACTTAGTTGCTCACTCTGAGTCTTGATGTATTATGACAGTAGGGTTATTTTGTACTACTCGTAGATGCTTATGACGGTTGGCTCCAGGTTTTGGGGTAGTGTATAACTGTTTTATTCATTTTTGTTATTGTGAACTACTTAAACGAAAGAATTTTGTGATATATCGGAACCGTTTTGGAAATTATGAAAATATTGTGTCAGTATGTGATTGTTGGCTAGCCTAGTTCCATGTTAGGCGCCATCACGGCCAGCTTAGGATTTGGGGCCGTGACAAGTTGGTATCAAAGCCTAGGTTACATAGGACTCAACGTTCATGAGTAGGTTTAGTAGAGTCTTGCGGATCGGTATGGAGACGTCTGTACTTATCTTCGAGAGGCTGCAGGTCCCTTAGAAAAAATCTCATTTTCTTGAATTCTGTCGTGCCATTTTGTTGATTCTGGAAATCTAAACTTCTGTTGTTTCATTCTCTCACAGATGGTGAGGACTCGGGCTACCGATCAGGGTGACCAGACACCAGCTAGACCAGCGAGAGGTCGAGGCCGTGGTAGAGGTAGGGGACCAGCCCGTGCAGCGGCTGGGGTAGCACTAGAGGGTCCACCTACCATTCAGGATCAGGTTTCCGCCGCAGATACTCCAGCGAGACAGGCTCAGGCACCGACATTGCCTATTGTTATTCCGGTCTTCAGGAGACCTTGGCTCAGATCTTGACAGTGTGTACTAGCCTTGCCCAGGAAGTTGCTGTATCTTCTACTGCTGCTACTTCTCAGGCCAGGGGAGGAACTCATACTCCAGCTGTCCGGACACCTGAGCAGGTTACTCAGGGCCTTTAGACACCGGGGGCAGTTCCAGCCCAGCCGGTTGCTCCAATTCAGGACTTCGTGGTTCCAGCTATGCCAGATGATGAGCAGCGTAGGCTGGAGAGATTCAGTAGGCTTCAGCCTCCGACATTCAGTGGTGCTGAGGGCGAGGATGCCCAGGGTTTTCTGGATAAGTGTTAGAGGATGCTTCGTACTGCTGGGATTCTGGAGACCAATGGGGTCTCGTTTGTTGCCTTTCAGTTTTCTAGGGCTGATTTTACTTGGTGGGAGTCCTTCGAGAGGCATAGGCCTGTTGGTGCAGCACCCCTCACCTGGCAGTAGTTCTCCACTATCTTCTTGGGGAAGTATGTACCCAAGTCCCACAGGGAGGAGCAGCGCAGGCAGTTTGAGCAGTTGCGTCAGGGGGAGCTATCAGTGACGTCGTATGAGATGCGATTTTCAGAGTTGGCTCGTCATGCCACCGAGTTGGTCCCTACTGATAGGGAGAGGATTAGGAGGTTCGTAGATGTCCTCACTTATCAGCTCCGCCTTTTGATGACTAGGGAGAGGGTATCAGGTGCTACCTTCGAGCAGGTTGTTGATATTGCTCGAGATATTGAGCCGGTTCGCCGCCAGGAGCGGGAGGAGAGGGAGGCCAAGAGGCCTTGTGGATCTGGTGGTTCTAGTGGTGCTCCTTCGAGGGGGCCGTTTCAGCATGGTAGAGGCCTTTCATTCAGGCCTCCTCAGCCAGTCCGCCCAGCCTATAGTGGTACATCTTCGGGGCATGGTCCCCGCAGCTCTCATCCAGGACATTCTTCATTTGGTGCCCTTCTAGCCCAGACTGCAGCTCGAGCACCACCAGTTCAGGGTTCCTCTATGCATGATTCTTCTAGTGGCCATTCTGGTGCTAGGGGTTTCTTTCAGTCCCCGTCTCCAGCTCCATGGAGTTATTTTGAGTGCGGAGAGCTTGGGCACATGTGGAGACAGTGTCCCCGTCATTTTGGTGGTTCTTCTCAGCAGAGGGGCCAGCCCTCGACTTTGGCTCCAGTTACTTCACCACCCGCTCAGGCATCCAGGGGTTGGGGGTCAGACTGCCAGGGGCCGCCCTAGAGGGGGAGGTCGTACAGCTCGAGGCCAGGCTCGTATCTATGCACTTCCAGCCAGGCCAGATGCTATGGCCTCCGATGTAGTGATCATATGTATTGTCTCAGTCTGTTGCCGAGATGCTTTAAGGCTCGGAAGCCCAAGACCGATGCCATGGTCCTATCCTCGATGGTTGTTGAGAGCCTGCAAGCCGAGGAAGAAGATGATACTTGCGTTGATGCTTCGAAAGCTGCTAGGTGGGCGGTTGTTGAGTCGGAGGCGGCCGATGTGGACCTGCCTCAAGTTGAGGAGACCCTCGAGGAGGGTTGGAGTGCAGTCCCCAAGCCGCTCATCGAACATGGCACAGTCCGTGTTGGTGAGCTCGGAGGGCTCGCTTCTGGAGCTTTTCGGGGTCTAGAGGAAGTCCCGATGGAGGTTGATGTTGCAGGCGGGTTTCAATCGGGCCAGTCCTTCTCTCCAGGGAAGATACGAGATGCCCGGGAAATTAATGCCCCCGGTTTGGGGACCTCACGGGGAGAGGATGATGCTTTCATAGATTACTTTGAAGGTGTCGAGGAGGAGATCGATGTCGATGCCCCCGTTGCTCTCGAGAAGGATGAGAGGCTCCAAAAGTAGGTAACCTTCTTTGATATAATATTATATGCTTCGAATTTCTACTCTTGCTTTTCTAACTTTCTTCCTTTGTGCTGTAGGTCAAGAAGTTGTATGACCAAGCCTTCTCCAAGCTGCAAGATGAGTTGACTCATCGTGGAGAGGAGCTTGAGAAGCTTATGTCAGAATCAATCGATTTGGAGGCTCTATGCGCCCGAAAAAAGGAGGAGTTGATCAACCTCCGGGCAGGCTCGGAGAGAGCACTCCAAGAGAGGGCCGACTTCATCGAGCAGATACTTCTGGTACCCACAATTTCATCTTTTACTGCCATACTTGGCTCTAAATAGCTTATCTTCTGCATCTTTCAGATCAGGCAGAAGGATGCCCTAATGGGGTAGCTTCGAGAGGGTGTCGCGGCCAAGGACGCCGAAATTCTTGAGCTGGCGCAGCTAAATGATGCCATGGCTTCGGAGAGGGATATTCTTCGGGAGAAGCTATCCTCGCTTCAAGACCTTCTTCGAGGTGCTCAGGAAGAGGTTGTTGCGTTATCTGCGGCCAAGTCTAAGGCCGACGAATTTGTCTCTTCATACAAAAGGAATGATGTCGTCGCGAATGATCGGGCCAGGGAAATATCCGAGAAGGCCGAGCTAAAACTTGCTTGGGCAGTTGCTCATTGTCTATTGCAAGACAGGAGGCAAGCCTTCTAGGAAGCGAGCGGTAAAGGTGTTGATCTTTCTGCCGAGGTTAAAGAGGTCAGGGCCTTGGAGGAAGAATCGGCACTTTCAACTATGTCGGATGAGGGCTCTGAAAGCGGGTCGGGCAGCAGTGAAGGCGAAGATTAGATTCACCTAATGTTTTGCTTCCCCCCCCCCCCCTTTTTTTACATGGGATCCTCGGGGGATCTTTGTAAAAAATACCCTTGGAAATACATTTTTCGGAGTAAAAGAGATCTCTTCGTTTCATATCTATCAAACTTTACCCTGTAAAGCTTATGTGAAAGACGACCTTTGAGTTCTGAATTTAGCTCTTCGGGGCCTGTTCTTGTAGTGAAAGAGATCCTCAGGATCGGACACCTTCTCGAGGCTAGGTCGACACGAGAGTTTCGATCCCTCGAACGCTGCATGACAGCTTCATTTATATGACATGACCGTGAAGTGACCGAGGTGGCCCCGCTGGTACACTTCCCCAAAAACCATAACGACCCTGTCAGAATTAATTGACCCTCAAAGTGGGTGATAGCCGCTGCCTGTTCTATATATATACACTTGCTCCTTATTTAGTTTAGGTCTTGCAACTTTGCAAAGCTAGTTTCTCTTCAACGTTCTCTTCCTTTTCTCAGCTTGCGAGACTGTTTGAGCTTTCTTTCTCTTTATCTTTGTTCAAATCGCTACGGATGTCGTGCCCGAATCCGTTCACCTAGAAGAGGGAAACCTTACCTCTGCTTCTTGTTCGGCCAGTGGTACACCGCTGGCGTATGGCGAGTTAACCTCGAGTTTCTTTTCTTTGAAGAAAGACTTTGCACTAGAGAAACCCTTCGACGCTCCAGGCCATCGAGAACATGCGTCGAGGTTTATTTGATCGATAGAGGAGAACCACCTCAAGGCCGTGCGGAGAGATTGTGGATGGGGAGAAAATGTGATGTTGTAGATACCTTCCCGAGAAGAGAATATTACGGCCCATGCAGAGGATTCCTGAATGTATATACGTACCCACTTACATTAGGTCCCCTCGACCACCTTGTGCTCAAATTCTGTAAAAGGTATCGAATCACCTTGGCTCAGATTCATCCGTCCTTCTGGCGGATAGTGTTGATGATAAGGTACTTTACTGAAAAGGCCGAGCTCGAACTTTCCCTTAGCCACCTTATCAGGTTATATCGGCCTCTGCATTGTCGAGGCTTGATTACGTTGCGACGCCGATCCACCAAGCCCTGTATTTCTAGCAATGACGAGGACCAGAACCGAGTATGGATGATCGTTTTGTCTAAGTGAGGACCATCGACATCATTCCTGCAGAGTTCTTTCCACGCCCCGAAAAATGGAACTTCCAACGTAAGTACTACGTCGTACCTTAGTGCCCTTTACTCCTAGTTGATTTATAATAATGTTTCTTTTTCTCTTTCTCAATGGTCCCGTGGATGTCGGAAGAGATCCCCGATCTTGCGGACTGGACTTGGAGGCTGGCAGCTTCGTCGTCCTATGATGAACACAAGTGGCGAGATCTGTCGAAGGGCAGATGGGAAGCAAAGCACCACGGCATGATCCATGTGATTGCCTTTTGAGGAATGCTTCCTTTTATGTGTATTAACTCCACTATCGCAGGTGTTGGTGGATTCTCGGGGATGAGATCGTGCCCCTTCGAGGAGAGGGAAGGGTCATTGGCTTCGGATCCGAGGGAGGATAATAAGTGGAAAAGGTCATCGGTGGATGAGGACATTATCAATGAGGCGGGGCCTGCCCGGAGACACAAAGGAGATGTCATCGCTGAAGAGGACTTTATATGTGTTGGTTATTCCGTGGATATCATCTCTCCTCGGGAGGGTGGTTCTTCATCTATGGCTCGAACCAGGGGCCTTCCCAAGGTTTCCTATCTTGCTGGTCCTGGGACCTCTAGCCTCGAGCGAGAGGTTCCACGAGAGGGAAGGAGCAAGAGTCTTTCACCATCATCTGCTTCCTCCCTAGAAGGTACTTCGAGGGACACTCGGGGCCAGGGGCCTCCTAAATCAAGTGGAGTCTCGAGCGATCATATCCCCATCAAGAGTTGTCACGACCCGAAATCCTATCTTCAGGTCATAATGGCGTCTAACGTTGTACCCGCTAGACAAGCCAATGTTTTAGGTTAAGTTTACCTGTTTACAATTGAAATAACAATAATATCTAGAACAAGTATTATTAAAGAATGCAGAAGACTACTACATTCAAGAACTTTAACGATGAATCTCATAAAAACTTCCTCAATTACACCCTAGAAACCGGTATCACAATCTCACGAACAGTCTAAGATTTTTCTAAATACAATGGTCTGAAATAAGTGTATAAAACTGTCTTGGAATTACAGGATAAGACAGAAAATGAGAAAAAGATAAGAGGTGACGGCAAGGCCTACGGACTCCTGCAAGACTACCTCGGTGTCGCAGTGGACTGAAGGATACTCCCTCGCTCAATGTCCACTGGGTCCGGCTCCGTAATCTGCACAACGTAAAGAAGTGCATGTGTAGCATCAGTACAACCGACCCAATGTACTGAGTAAGTGCCGAGCCTAACCTTGGCGAAGTAGTGGCGAGGCTAGGACACGACAAATAATATCACTTGTGCAGTTTAAATAAGATATAACAGGAACTAACCACAAGAAATAAACAGTAAGTACAGTAACGGGAGAAACATGCTAGGGAAAAGGAATAGCAAGTACTGAATGATGAAACGAAGCAACAGTCCAAATATCCGAAAATAATAATGGGGTTTGACAACAAAAATTAAACAGTGAAGAGAAAACGGCACGCCATGTCCCCTCGTGCATATTCTTAGCATAACACGGCACGGCATGTCCCCTCTTGCATAACAATATAAAATAAATATGGCACGGAATGTCCCCTCGTGCATAAACAACATAAACATGGCACGGAATGTCCCCTCGTGCAATAAACAACATAAACATGGCACGGAATGTCTCCTCGTGCAATAAACAACATAAACATGGCATGGAATGTCCCCTCGTGAAATAAACAACATAAACATGGAACGGAATTTCCCCTCGTGAAATAAACAACATAAACATGGCACGGAATGTCCCGTCGTGCAATAAACAACATAAACATGGCACGGAATGTCCCCTCGTGCAATAAACAACATAATCGCGGCACAGAATGTCCCCTCGTGCATAAACAACATAAATATGGCACGGAATACCCCCTCGTGCATAATAACATAAAACAACACTTGGCATGGAAATCAACAAATAAGAAACCTTAAATTCACGGAATCATCAACAAGAATAATACCGCCCCGGCAAAGGACACAACTATAACCAATCCTACACATGTGTATAATCCAAAATAATGTTCCTCAACCAATCAACTACTCAACAATACCCACATCTAAGAACTTCCACCAAATGAATAGCTATCAAAATTGATATTAAACCCATAAACATAGTAAAAGCCAAACAATATCATATAATTGCAGATTTCCGACTCAAGGTCATGCTTGACTACAACATATAGGTACTCGTCACCTCACATATACATTGAACATGGAATAAACACGTAACAATTAGGACACAATACCTATTCCCTCAAGCTAAGGTTAGGCCAAACACTTACCTCGGCTCCAAGAATGCAAATCAAGCCTCTACCACCGGTTTTCCTCTCGAATCCAACTCCGAAACAATCGTATCTAGACATAATCGAATCAATAATATCAATAATTATTCAAAAATTCAATTCCAAAGCCTAATTATAGATTTCCCAACATTCTTCCAAAATTTCCAAAATTCGACCCCGGGCCTGCTTGGTCGAAACACGAGGTTCGGACCAAAACCCGTTCACCCATTCCCCCACGAGCCCGAATATACCATTTGTTTTGAAATTCGGCCCCAAAACGAGGTCAAATTCCCAAAAATTCGAAAAAGCCCTAACTCTACCCAAAGACCTAATTTTCTACCTTTAATTCCATGATTTTAGGCCTAGAATCTAATAAATATTGATGAAAATGGAAGAAAACGAGGTTATAATTACTTACCTAAGAGTCTATGGTGATGGAACTCTTCAAAGGTCGTCTATGGGGTTTGGGGAAGAAGAAGTTTGAGAGAAATGGGTTAAGTCCCATATAAGTATTATGTTTTGGGGTTTTAAAATGACTAGGCGATCTTACAGAGTGCGTTCGCGGCACGTGCCCTGCGTTTGCACAGGCTATCCTAATCTACCCTCGGCGATCGCGCCCAAACAGGTGCGTTCGCACAGGCTTAGTGATCACGCTCAACTATGTCTAATAAAAGACTAAACGGGTGTTGCAAATATAATCCGGGG